>NQII01005082.1:119921-176695 GCA_002778355.1 Clitarchus hookeri | reverse complement strand
TAAGGAGTTATTTTTACTAAAATTGTAGAATATATGGATTAATTGAATTCGTTACCGTAAGTAACATAATGTGTCCTTGTGTTACTATTTTAGAAAAACAGTTGTGTAACTACTATGGACTTAAAGTTTTGTCTTAAATATTTAACTGCCAAGATATTTACAAAAAATGTTCACCAGCAAAAAAAAAAAAATAATAATAATCGTAGAACCAGAAATTACAATTAATTTGAAATAATTTTTTTTAATCTTCACAACAGTGCCGAAAAGGAAAGCCAGTTGAATAGTTGCGCCTCATGATAGAAGATATATGCATATCGGATTTAAGCGTAAAAACAGGAAGAGGTCCAAATTTCCAACCTATGCAGGAAAATAATTGTACATATTATAGGGCATTAGTTGTAGCTAACTTGTCAGCTAAAGCTAATTCCTATTGCCACAGTGCACAACTACAACGTGGTTCCAGATTTGTTATTTGTGTAGTATTTTGGCGCCATCTTTAAACAAGCTTCTTTTATTAGGAAGTTAGTTCCTATTAGTTAATGAAAACTACATCACACAACTGAGAAAATAAATGTTGTAACAATATTGTGGACACTAGTATCGGTATCAAAGGGGAGAACTTTGTGCTAATATTGGTATTCTTTCATTATTTTGAACCAGAGGGATACTTTACATAGGCCTAACATAATTACGCAAAAGTTTAGAATGGGAATGAAAAATGTGTAAAAGTGGTCACGGATATACGAAGAAAAATACAAATGTATGTTAACTGGCTTAATTTATATATTTTAAGTTTGCATATTTGTATTTTGTTTTTTAAGTTGAAGTCGGCAAACGCTGATTTTTTAATTCTTAAAATAATTTTGGTTCCATGTTTCAAAAAAATTATTTCTGAAAATATTTTTGGCTTTTGAGTTTTTAGTCTTATTTATTTTATAGATAATACTGGAAAACAGTGAAATGAAATAATGGTTAAAGGTAAGCAGATTATAGTGGAAATACTGGAAGCGCACCTTTGAATTGCGTGAAATATACGAGCCAAGTCTGGTTGAAATCGGTTTACACATTCAACATTATTTTATGGTAGATACGTACAGTAACACACACGTAATCCAACAGACATGCGTACGTGGACACAGCCATCACTTTCAAATACCTCTTCCATGGAATGAACTTGTCCAATTACTAAAAAGAAAATTATAAATACGTCATATTTGTCACCATCCTCTGATATATTTATTCGGACACATTCTAGAACGGCTACCAGAAGGACGACTTTGAACCCAACTCAGTGTATGTTATTGCCGCCAGTGATAGGAATTTCAGACACCACAAAGCAGCAGGTGTGACGCTACTTTTGCAACAAAGAAGTCGCCTGTTTAAGTACGCTGACGTATTTCACCGACCAATTCTACGTCTCACGTGGCCTCGTGTTCTCATGTCATATGTTTTAATGGATGTGTAAATCAGGTCTGCCTGAAAGGATGTGCAGGTATTTTAAAATGTCCAAAGTCTGGCAAAATCAAATATTTCCGCTATGAAAGTGTAACGACCGAGATTAATAACGGAACACGTAACGAATGCGTAACCTGAAAGACAGTTCAGCATATGATCGAGAAGCAGCCACCAATATTTAAAATTAAAATGAAGGGTTTATACTAAATTTCGCCAGATGACAATTGTGCACATGCACTTCAATAGTACTGGAAAGTTTTGTTGCTTCGTGTCTTGATGAAACGACTGCATACGTTAAAAATAGTTAAAATGCCAAACATCGTAAAGAACAAGGTTTCCAACTAATCAGAACAAACTCACGTTTTACTTTCTAGCTTTTATTGCTGGATTTAGTATCAGAATAAACACGGCCGTGTAGCTAATAATGCACACCATCTTTGATCTGAAAACTGATTAACTTCCAAAATGTTTAAAAACTATAACGAAAAATTTTGTTGACTAAATATTTAAGCTTACTTTTTTCCCTTATTTTAAAAGCCAAACTTTTAATTTAAATAAAAACATTTTGCTTTTCTGGCCTTCTATGATCCGGTAATTGATGTGCAGTACTCAATATTTTGTGGGGCCACGGTGGCTGAGCGGTTAGCCTGCTCGCCTCCCACCAAGGCAAATCAGATTCAATCCCCGGCCGGGTCATTCCTGGATTTTTGCAAGTGAGAATCGTGCTGGTCGATGCCGCTGGTCAGCGGGTTTTCTCGGGGATCTCCCGCTTCCTACGCCCTTGCGTTCCGGGTCTGCTCCATTCTCACCTAATTTCACCCTCGTCGGCTCTCAAGACCTCGTTGTTAAGAGCAGCCCAAATCTCTCAACTCAACTAAAATATTTTGTCATTAAATTAGTTAGTAATATATAATATGTTGCTCATTTTCCTACCGAATGTGAGTGCGCCACATTGCGCATAACATTGGTCGAACTCATAGTCATGTATATTTGTGAAAATAAAAGACATGCAATTTGTGTGGTAGCGCTGTATTCCCACAACGGCGAACCTGTTGGATTCTCAAACACCGTTTTACAAAAGAATAAACATCGTAAACGTGGGGCTGCTTAAGGCTCGACTTCATCTATTATGCAGAAATTCGTCGTTTACGTGTCATAATTTCAGTTTCACATGTGTTATTGGAATAGTTTCATTATAGAATATTTAAAATTANTGGAATAGTTTCATTATAGAACATTTAAAATTAACCAGTTGTTTATAACTTTTGTATCTAATTTTCACTGGGTGTTATTTCCTGCTTGCAAAAAGGCAGGAACTTATTTATATAGTATAAGCATGTTTCCTGACATTTTACAACAAGCAGATAGCACACAATTAAAATTACGCACAAAAATATTTAAAAAAAACTCTATTTTCTATAATCGTATGTTGTTAGTAATTACAATAAATCCGGAATTATAACGCGAAAACGAAGAATTTTTTCAAAGGGGTGCAGCCGAGCCTTAGCAGCAATTTTTTATGATTGTGACACTTGTCAACGACCACATTTGTGCATCAACAACCAAATTTATCAATTTCCTATAAAATATCGAATTTTATTTCTGCTCTGAATAAAGATTTACATTTATTTATTCCATAAAATTATAATAGACTTAAACGCTTACAATGCTACTCTTACAACGACTAGGGAAGCCAGTGCCGTTTAAATGGCATTCCAATAATGTTTGTGCTCAAAGTGCTTTATCGTCATTTTCGTGTATGTGTGTGTGTATATGTATGTATATATACATATACATACATACATAATAGCCTCTTTATAATACACTGCTTAAGGACATTCATAAACAGTTACTAAAGTTAAAAACTTTTAGTAAATTTTTTTGAATATTTCAGGTTGTAAATGGTGAAAGAAAAAAACAGTTATTGTGCATTGCACGGAAACCAAACGTTAAGATGGAGACATCAAACAACATTTTATGGGATTCCCATATCTGCAAGATGTAGATTTTGTGGCTCGTGAAGATGGTTAGCATGGTGGAATAAAACCTCAACATTTACCGAACTTAATAAAATACTACATAAGATTCATGGGTAACTTTCAAAGCTGTCAACCATATTAATCAAGGATGAATATTGCATTTAAGTGACAATTTTCATGTATGTCAAATCAACAGTTCATTTAAGTGAGCTTTAAATAATAACTACTGTTTATGAACTCTCTCATTTTGACGTCTTTCAATAAATAGAGGGTTGGTTTGCATCCTTCACTAAGCGTCGACTTGCTCCTGCAACACATGCACGCCCTTTTGTCCTGTTAAGACAAATCGCAAACAGTATAATATTTTAAAAATATTTACACTTTTAAAATATTTTTATGAAGACGCAGCTTTGCTAATTTGATACGGATCTGTGGAATAATTTCAAGAAAACTCATCGCCGGGTTATGTACAGAGCTTTTATTTGGTAAATTTTTTTGGCAACAACCCATATTCCTCGGCACAGTAAAATTACGAATTAATAAATGAGATAGGTATCGCATTCAGTACCATAACTAATTTCATTTGTAATGGTCAAATGAAGACATACTTTTTTTTAATACATACGTGTTCTTAACTTTTGTCACAAATCAAAACGTATCATTTATTTGCAGGATATTCGGTGGCGCTCGAAGCATTATTTCGCACAAGTTGAATTAGCAAAATAAATTGCTTCATTCGAATGGCCGACATTTATCGATTGCGACAGTGGTACAATGAAGGAGCCGATTCTCCGTCCACAGACAAGCTTCATCAGCGCTCCTGTGATCCTGGCCGCTAATGAGCCGCCGCCTTGTGCCTGGAGACAAATCAAATAAACCTGGTGGAACAGACACACTAACTTCGTTGCCGGTTTCTTGTTCTGTTCGGGGCACTTCGCGTTTCTCCGAAGACAGTAACCTCGCCCACGACTGCGGCTCGCCACCAAACACGAGTTTACAAACTGTAAAAGGATGTGGCGCTTTCTGTTAAACCAAGGCCAGTGCACGCGCACCATGGAAATATGTGAACTGTACAAGATCGCATCGTCCCCTCCCTTCCCCCCTGGCCATGATCATTACACCTTCGGGTATAATCCACTCACGGTTACTTCCAACTTTTATGAAACCCTGCTAAAGTTCTACTTCCAGGATATTTCTCCTCCTCAAACAAACAAAGTTTAACGAAGTTTAGAAAATTACACGAAAAGGACAACTCACCACGTTATTGCGCACTCAGTGTAATAGTATTTTTCATGAGAACTATTTTTTTTTTTTTGCTATAAATTACCAATACACCTATTTTCTCTCTGTTTTTATTAATGTGAATTATAAATGAAATAATATAACCTATGGATGAAATATAAGTAAAATTTTAATTAAATAAAAAATAAGGTACTTTTATGTTAACCCAAGTAAAACACGCTTGTGATACAAGGCACATGTAGGGTACAATAAAACACGTAATACACGAGAGTTTTCAAGGATTTGATTAAAAAAGTGTGGGGAAACTGCGAATAGACTAGGGGTGAAAGCGATCGGCTGCAGGTGGCCAGTGTAACAGCGACCAGGAATTAGCGGCACACTTGCAAACTTTTCCGTGCTGGTTTGACGGCGCGGCTGACTGCCGAGTTGGTGCTCGACATTTCTGCACAAGCGATGTACGCACTCTCGCGCAGGCGGCTAGACGCTCGCAGACTCTCCCTACTCGATAGTTCACCGGCCTCCAACAACAGCTACACTGGCGCTCGGGTCCTGCCCCTACCCGGCTCTACGTACAATTTGACCGAGTAGCACATACTCGATAAGGATGAGGAGATGGGGGAGGAGAGTAACGAAACTCGTCTGCTGGTAGGCATGCTCTTACACCTACTACTCAAGTCATAACCTTGCAATAAGATGCGAAATAAAATTAATTTTTTGATTATTGTACGCAATGGTTTATCAAAACTTAAATATATTATTTTTACAAAATCGACTTGGTAAAAAAAAATGACAGAGAAATTTTAAATACTTGTTACTGCAAAAGGTAAATTTATATATTTTCATTATTATCATATCACGGCAGTCCTTAACCTCCAATTTTATAATAAGCAGATACCCGGGANCATAACCTTGCAATAAGATGCGAAATAAAATTAATTTTTTGATTATTGTACGCAATGGTTTATCAAAACTTAAATAAATTATTTTTACAAAATCGACTTGGTAAAAAAAAATGACAGAGAAATTTTAAATACTTGTTACTGCAAAAGGTGAATTTATATATTTTCATTATTATCATATCACGGCAGTCCTTAACCTCCAATTTTATAATAAGCAGATACCCGGGANAAATTTATATATTTTCATTATTATCATATCACGGCAGTCCTTAACCTCCAATTTTATAATAAGCAGATACCCGGGAATGCCGTGGATTCATTCGGCAACAAGCTAGAATCCACAGCCCTTTGCGTCCTCGAGCCTCAGTCAGTTGTTCATAGACTGATTCTCCAGTTTTACCCCAGATTCGGTAGTGTTTTTCTCGCTGATCAGTTATTGGCTTAAATTCGTCTAGGGCGTAGCTAAAAACTGCGATCCAATTTAAAACAAAGTCGAATATGTATGAGCTTGAAGTCTAGCTAGCTTCTCTTCAAATGAATTCGCGAATTTCCGGGTCTCTAGTAATAAGTCTTTAACATTTTTGAGGGAAGGGCGCGTGCCTCCTATGCCCCTCCCCCTCTTTAAATTCGCATCCACTCGTCACACGCGAGCCGTATTTCTGCCAAGTGGCCCCCCGTTTCCGGTCCTCGCGTGACGGCCTTGCTTTTTACGTCTACTGATATACAAGTTATATACAGAAAGTGTCGGAGAAATGCGCCCGCACATGAACAGTCGAGGAAATATCGTCCACTGAAGACAGCTGGCGCACTTCAACGTGAGCGGAAAGAAAACATGTCCTTTCTTATAGTGAACGCCCCGAACATGTTATCTTAGGATTGCTTCATTTGTTACGCATTCTCTCAAGTAGCTATGCCTTTTATTTTCCGGATGTTGTTGCCATAAATCTTCGGCGGCCGCTCTCTTCTCTACTTTTCACATTCGGTAGTCTTTTCCTCGAACTCTGTTTTCGTTCATTCGTCTTTTTGCCAAGATAAGATAATTTTATACAATTATTTGAATTTATTCTACGTATTTTGTTTAGTATATATGTCGCTTTGCCTGGCTGCGCGTTAACAGTAACATCGATCGTTCGTATGCTGAATCAGTCGATCATCTTTGATCGTTCTCTGACAATTTGATAATGTATATTTTCAATCAATGCAATAAAATGCTATGTGATAAACATATTTTATAATTTCTGTTCTGGAACAAATATCTCGTACTCAGCTACAGTTGAAAGCACACTGGTAACCCAGTTCCCCCCCCCCCNCCTCAAATAATTTTTTATGTTCAAAAATTGTGTCCATATAAAAGAAAAGCACACCTTATGGGCACTCCAATAAAATAATTTATAAAAAAGTAAGATTGAAGGAAAACAAGAAATTCCGTGAAAAGTGATGTGTGAAGTATGCTAAGCAAACCAAGTGGGATGTTCGGGAATAACTGCAATTATTGTTCAAGTTTAGTAACGTTCCCTCATATAATACTTTCAGTTGTCAAAAGGGTGGTTCACACAAAAAAATATAGTGTAATTTGAAATTGAAGCCGGCGCTATCGACCACGGCATATCAAAAACTCGCGATTCAGAAGTCATGCTTAGTGACCTTGAGCTCGTAACTCATCTAGGAGAGGTAAGCGCCAATGAATATACAAAATACTATAGAAAGGACTATAGCGTTACGAAACTTAGAGGTCTAGATTTAGTTATTTAAAAAAATTTATTAAAATCAATTAATCTTAATGTTGTAATGTCCGCTTGTACGGCAACAAAATATTTTAAGTCGGTGCGCCTGAAAACTCGGTATCTCAGGGCCTCTGGAACTACATAAACAACGGAAAGCAACATCCGCGGCAAATAAAAAATAACTCCTGTTATTCTTAAGTTTTGAAATAAAAGAAAAAGAAAATGACAATATTTGCCTCGAACTAAATCGAATTCGTTCGATAAAATATGAGAGCGCAGTCAATAAATCTAAAATACATTGGCTGGCCACAGAATCACAAGTCAACTGCAGTCATGCATATCACGGGGTGAGACATATCTTATCTCTATAATGGTNGGGGTGAGACATATCTTATCTCTATAATGGTCGGTTGTGCATTTGAAGTTCATTGCTTGATCCTATATCATTTTCGAACTTGATCGAAGATCGTCACAGAATACTGCTGCACCATTCAAGTTGAGCGCGTGACTGGAGATACAGATAAACTTGATTGTGAACCGCGGAATATGGTGGTTCAGAAGACAGAGTAGAGTAAAGCCTGTAGCACTGTTAAATATATTTATTTACTAGAACGAGACTTGGTTATACGTATTTAAATTGTTTGAGTAAGGATTTGNCTAGCACTGTTAAATATATTTATTTACTAGAACGAGACTTGGTTATACGTATTTAAATTGTTTGAGTAAGGATTTGGATGACGTTTACAGTTATAAAATATAAATAGAAAGATGTATAGCATGAATTTCAAATGAGATCTTTTTTTAATTAAAAAAGAATTGATATGTTGTAATGAGATAATTAAATTTATGCTTATCACTCCGAACAGACACAACGGAAAATGGGAACAGCCAATCAGAATATTAGAAACCGTCCTCATTTTCCGNTGCTTATCACTCCGAACAGACACAACGGAAAATGGGAACAGCCAATCAGAATATTAGAAACCGTCCTCATTTTCCGCATTAGCTACGAAAAAAGTACAGCTCATGACCAAAATATTTGCTATCAGAAAGTTCAAACCTCACCGATAAGTCACAGATTTATACGTTTTAAAATGTTTTATAACAATAACTTCACGGATTATCAACGNTTCAAACCTCACCGATAAGTCACAGATTTATACGTTTTAAAATGTTTTATAACAATAACTTCACGGATTATCAACGTATGTTGGTTTCAAAGTCTACGATGGTTAAATGTATGTATTTATTTTTTAAAAAAATATGAAAAACCAAATGTTTTATTTGACTCTGAAAATGTATTAAAGAGATAAAATTGGGAAACAAACCAACAAGTAATAGAAATAATTAAAATTTTGTCGAAATATTAAACAAAATTATAGACAACGAACGAGAAAGTATGGTTGTAATGGAAGCCTGCAAAAAATCATCAAACCAGTATTAAGATCTGTCATATACAAAGTGTACAATCATTTTATTGTAAATATTGAAAAACATATTTTTTAAATGCTAACGCCTCAAAGGTTTTTTCCTACGTATTTTATAATTGTCTGGCAAATTTTTCAATGCATTCAACCATGTTATACAGTTAAAAAGTATAAGTGTTAAGGAGATAATGTCAAAGCTCCAAAACATTCCTTCATTTTCTTTTAGACTTCAAAATAATGAAAAGTATCATGACGTCACAAAATGATAGCCAATCACAGACAGTGATCCCTACCCTAGTGATTCAGAACTGAGATCAAGAGCTCTACGATCGGAACTCGGCCTATCGCTTTGGTACAACACTTTCACATTAGAACTCAAATCCAACTGGAGAACGTATTGGATACAGAATATTAGAACCTCGGTTCAGGACAGTCATCGGTGCAACCGAGCGTAAGAGAGTCAAACACTTGCGGAAATATGGCTGTGTNTAGAACCTCGGTTCAGGACAGTCATCGGTGCAACCGAGCGTAAGAGAGTCAAACACTTGCGGAAATATGGCTGTGTCGTGGGAATAGAGGAAGAGAAAGAACGATTGGCAGTGCAAGTAATTTCATCTGCAGTAAATGGTGTCACGATCAATCAGACACGATTACTTATACACATACCTTTCGTCAAGCCAGTTAACACCCTTCGAAAACACGGAGAAATTCTCTAATGGCTTCGTTATTTCAAAAGCATTATTTATCCTAAATTCCAGCACGCAGTGGATAATAGACGGAATACTCTGTCGNATGGCTTCGTTATTTCAAAAGCATTATTTATCCTAAATTCCAGCACGCAGTGGATAATAGACGGAATACTCTGTCGTGGCAACGGGCGTATCTCATAGTCCTGCTAAGATTGATTTCCCGTCTGTAAATTCATGTCAGTTTATGCAACTTCCTACTCGTACAGCAGCGAAAACGGTTGCCATCAAACTTTGGTTAACTAAGTGGAAAGTTATCACCCATTGCTTATCCAGGAAGATAAGAGAGAACCTCCGATTAATGGTCTCAGCACAAAGAAAGCAAAACATTCTGAAATAAAATAGCATTCGTTTACAAAAATTATAATCACAGCAATTAAGTAATGGCAAGTTGTCCATTTCGAAAACATTAATTATTCTAATCTCAACGTCTTAATTTTTATGTTACTATTTCAAGCCGTTATGAAATTACTTTTGAGTAAAATTTCTACTGGTAAACACAAACATATTATTTACTCTATGCATAGTCGACATATGAAGAAATTTTGTTCTTTATCTCATAATCAGCCTTTAATATTAATTATTTAAAAGATTATGACTTCTTATTTATGAGTAAATGCTAAAAAAGGACGCTACACGTCAATTACTTGAACTGTTATAAATTTAGCACGGACTCCTAAAATACAATCAACAAGTCATAAATTAAACTATTTAAGTCAGTTTATTGTATGAAGTAAAATATGCGTGATATATGTTATCTTCGGTCGTTTTTAGCAGCAGTTTCTATGTATATTGTGTTCGGCTATTATAAAGTAAAAAGACTAAGTTGGAATTTTAAGTTATTCTAGATATTATTTATCTTGTGTGATTCTTCCACTGTAATGAATCCATTCGAGACATTGTATGGAATGCCGTCACATTTACCGAATTACCATCCAACTGAAAAATCGGAAAATGACAATAAAAACATTGGAGAGGCTGACCACGATAAATTACTACAAGAAATTCGACGCACGTAGAAGAGTGGTGAAGAAGGAACGCAATTTGCAGATCGGGGAAATGGTCTTATTACGTACGCACAATATCAGTAATCAATCTGAGTTGGTTACAAAGAAATTGCTCGCATTATATAGAGGCTCATATCGAATGTCAACCATTATTAACAGCAACTGCATGGAGTTGTCGCTTGTATATCGTGACGAAATCATTGGTAAGTTCAATGTCATTCACTTACGAAGATATTATAAAATAATCGGTCCTGAGCTACTAAATAATGCTGAATAAAGTAAAGTGGCCCCGAGTGGAAGCAACAACGGTACTGGTGGCGTCAAGTTTGTTTTGCCATGTATTATGTATGAACTTCATGGTGAATGCACTCCGCTTGTAGCTGTGACAAATGTATTGCCCATGATGTGGAGCAGTTTTAACCAGCACTTATTCTGACTTGGTATTGTTGTCCGCTTTTGTGTGATTTGTCGTGTTGCCTGCATCAGCGGTTAGATGGCGCAAGTTAAGCATGCGCAGGAATGAGTCTTCTTAGTTTTTAACATTTTTCGCCTGGCCCGCCATTAGGTTGGCTCCGCAATATGTTGGGTGCTGTGCAAGTATGATCTCGGAAGAGGTTTCAAGGAAATAAAAATATATGTTTTTCGTCACACGATGTACATCCTTTTGGGTCAAGAATGAGTAAGCTGCCTCAGTAAGTATGTGATTATCAGAAGAAAAGTTACTCGACATGCCGAATCTATCTATGTATCTTGTCGAATAAAACTGTGAGGAATTATAATCGTAATAAATGCATTTCCTCCCTATCTCTCTGGTGTAAAGTTTGTCCAAGAGAATGATGTATAAGTACAAGTGAGAGTTGATTGCAATATGATGAGCTGTCTTAAGTAATACTTTAAGGGCNCCAAGAGAATGATGTATAAGTACAAGTGAGAGTTGATTGCAATATGATGAGCTGTCTTAAGTAATACTTTAAGGGCGCCTCTTTGTTACGAGTGTTGCAGTTAAGAAGACAATACTGTAAGTGGAAGCTTGAATTATAGCTACGGACCTAACATTTTTGCCGTGAGAGACTCAACTGATGAGTCCACTCTCCTTAGAAGAAGATGCGGCTGAAGATCGACTACGTCTGGATCGTCACNGTGAGAGACTCAACTGATGAGTCCACTCTCCTTAGAAGAAGATGCGGCTGAAGATCGACTACGTCTGGATCGTCACCCTCATGGGGAGGCGCTGTGGACAATGGACTGTGTGATATATATGTTGTCTTTGGTTGTTTTTAGCAGCAGTTGTTATGCATTTTGTGTTAGCCTGTTAAAAATACTCCATTGGAATTTCAAGTTATTTAATATATTATTTACTCCTGTTTGATTTATCATTTATCATGAAGAGCAGTAAGTTTATCAAAAAGTAATTATAAATTTTATCCAATCATTTCAAGATATTTTGTTTTAAGAACCCAGGTCTTTACTGAGATAGAGTCGGAGCTATATTTGATTTCAGAGGCGTCAAGTATTAATTAATAAGAAATTATATATTAAACGACCTGTCAAATATTTAATGCCATTTATAAAATTACTATCAATATAGTTTAGTTGAATCGAACAGTTTTACTTTACTGCATAACAGGTTGGTGATAGTCTGTGGTTTCCTATTCATAGCATTGCAATTTCTGTTGCGGCACAACGGTTATAAGTTATATATATACATATACAGTGGCTCACATTAATATTCAGCCACCGATGATTATTGCAGTTTCATGTCCTTATGTTACATTATAAATTAAGATAAACATAAAATATATTGCATAATCATTCTTGTGTACTTTAAATTAAATGTGATAGTAGCCAATAACTGAAATGAGCAGTGCAAGTTAGTGAAACACAATATTTTGTCCCCGCGTGCTCCATAAGTACGTCACTTTAATATTCGGCCAGTTGTGGTGGACGCGTGGCACAGGCACGATGCACATTGCGTTCGTACCTCATGTCATTCCCTGCACGCTCTCTGTGCTGAGAGGTTGTATTGGGCGGCTCTGTTGGCTGCTTCAATCAGGCAAATGGGACGTAGGGGCAAGAATACAACGTTTGAACAGCGGCAACTGGTCATTTTTCATCATGCAAAGAATAAATTTCAACCAGAAATAGCGGACCACTTGAATCTGCCGAAGTCCACTGTTGGAGAAATCATAAGAAGGTTTGAGAAGGATTACAGAATAGATTCGGTACCTCAAAAAGGACAGCCAAATAAACTAAGCGAGAGAGAACGTTTAGTAATCNGTAATTTTTCATCATGCAAAGAATAAATTTCAACCAGAAATAGCGGACCACTTGAATCTGCCGAAGTCCACTGTTGGAGAAATCATAAGAAGGTTTGAGAAGGATTACAGAATAGATTCGGTACCTCAAAAAGGACAGCCAAATAAACTAAGCGAGAGAGAACGTTTAGTAATCAGAAAAATAAAGAAAGATCCGAAAATTAGGGCTTGCAAACTTACCACGGAGGTACTCAATGAATGTGAAAAGAACGTCCATCCAGAAACCATACGAGTTATCAGAAGAGTAGGATATAATGGCAGGGTACTTAGAAAGAAGTCTTTTATTAATGAGGCGAATAGAAGAAAACTACTTAAGATCCAAAAGACCACGCTGACAAAGATGAAAGCTGGTGGAATGATGTTATTTTTGCTGATGAGACGAAATTGAATGTGTTTGGTTCAGATGGCAGGGTAACAGTATGGCGCAAGCCAAATCAGGAGCTAAAACCTGGGAACACACCTACTGTGAAACACAGTGGAGGTAGTATTATGATCTGGGGCTGTATATCTACAGCAGGTGCTAGAGAGGCTGTACGTGTCGATGGAACAATGAAAAAAGAAGACCATCTCAACACCCTGACAGCAAACCTACACAAGAGGGATGATAATCTGGGCATTAGGAATACGTTTAAGTTCTACCAAGATAATGACCCAAAATATAAGTCGTATTTTGTCAAGAGCTGGCTTTTGTATAACTGTCCCAAAGTCATTAACACATCTTCTCAATCATCCGACCTGAGTCCCATAGAAAATCTGTGGGATGAACTCAAAAGAAGACTGTGTACTACAACAATAAGGCGCACAAAAGAAATAGGGAAAATGTTCAAGGAATGATGGAGTAAGATTGGCTCCGAATGTACCAGGAATATAATTGCTAATATGCCACAACGCCTGCGAGAAGTAATTAAACAGAATGGCAATGCTACCAGGTACTAAAAGACTGTTTGTTTAGTTTGCAAAGAGGATTATGTTTGTGTTTGAATGATGATGGCCGAATATTAAAGTGGCGTACTTATGCAGCATGGGATCACAAAATTATATTGTTTGTTAAGTTGCATTGCTCATTTCCGTTATTGGCTACCGCCACATTTCATTTAAAGCACACAAGAATTATTGTGCAATATGATTTATGTTTATCTTTATTTCTAATGTGATATAAGGCCATGAAACTCCGATAATCATATGTGGCCGAATATTAATGTGAGCCACTGTATATGCGCGTGTGCTATGTGTTTGTATGTTTGTGTAATCGCAGATATTTGCATTACTATAAATATTTTTTCAGTCACGTTTAAAATTGTTTNCCAGGCAAATGGGACGTAGGGGCAAGAATACAACGTTTGAACAGCGGCAGCTGGTAATTTTTCATCATGCAAAGAATAAATTTCAACCAGAAATAGCGGACCACTTGAATCTGCCGAAGTCCACTGTTGGAGAAATCATAAGAAGGTTTGAGAAGGATTACAGAATAGATTCGGTACCTCAAAAAGGACAGCCAAATAAACTAAGCGAGAGAGAACGTTTAGTAATGAGAAAAATAAAGAAAGATCCGAAAATTAGGGCTTGCAAACTTACCACGGAGGTACTCAATGAATGTGAAAAGAACGTCCATCCAGAAACCATACGGCGAGTTATCAGAAGAGCAGGATATAATAGCAGGGTATCTAGAAAGAAGTCTTTTATTAATGAGGCAAATAGAAGTAACGACTTACGTTCGCAAAATACCACGCTCACAAAGATGAAATCTGGTGAAATGATGTTATTTTTGCTGATGAGACGAAATTGAATGTGTTTGGTTCAGATGGCAGGGTAACAGTATGGCTCAAGCCAAATGAGGAGCTAAAACCTGGGAACACACCTACTGTGAAACACAGTGGAGGTAGTATTATGATATAGGGCTGCTTATATTCAGCAGGTGTTGGAGAGGCTGTACTTGTCGATGGAAGAATGAAAAAGGAAGACTATCTCAATATCCTGAAAGCAAACCTACACAAGAGTGCTGATAATCTGGGCATTAGGAACACGTTTAAGTTCAACCAAGATAATGACCCAAAACACAAGTCGTACATTGTCAAGAGCTGGCTTTTGTATAACTCTCCCAAAGTCATTAACACACCTCCTCAATCACCCGACCTGAATACCATAGACAATTCTGTGGGATGAACTCAAAAGAAGATTACGTACTACAACAATAAGGCGCACAAAAGAATTAGAGAAAAGGTTCAAGGAATGATGGAGTAAGATTGGCTCCGAATGTACCAGGAAAATAATTGCTAATACGCCACAACGCCTGCGAGAAGTAATTAAACAGAATGGCCATGCTACTGAAAGACTGTTTGCTTAGTTTGCAAAGAGGATTATGTTTGTGTTTGAATGATGATGGCCGAATATTAAAGTGGCGTACTTGTGCAGCATGGGATGACAAAATCATATTGTTTGTTAAGTTGCATTGCTCATTTCCGTTATTGGCTACCGCTACATTTCATTTAAAGCACACAATAATTATTGTGCAATATGATTTATGTTTATCTTTATTTCTAATGTGATATAAGGCCATGAAACTCCGATAATCATATGTGGCCGAAAATTAATGTGAATCACTGTATATGCGCGTGTACTGTGTGTTTGTATGTTTGTGTAATCGCAGATATTTGCATTACTATAAATATTTTTTCAGTCACGTTTAAAATTGTTTANTGTGTTTGTATGTTTGTGTAATCGCAGATATTTGCATTACTATAAATATTTTTTCAGTCACGTTTAAAATTGTTTATTAGGTAGACGCAAAGCGCAGATATCGAAATTGCGGTGAAATTTTGACAAAATACAACTTCGCAAATTTTCCGGTTCAAGTCATTTGACAGAACAGTCTATGGGCTCTGTAGAGTCTCGTGTGATGTTCAATCATGCATCACCTTTAATAAGTAGATAACCTTAATCACCTAATAAAACTGTTGTCTCGTGTAGTAAACAGTACTTTTACAAATTCGATTGTCTTCGATTTGTTTACTGGCGTTGTTCTAAATATTTTATATAATTTTGTGTTATATTATACTCCCAGTGTTTTGATACGATATTTTTTAACCTTCGTTTTTCCAAGTCTCGAACTCCTTTTTCTCAGAAATAACTCAAGTTATATTGGAGTGTTCGCCCTCTTTTCCCCCAGAACGAGTGTTTACATGGTCAATTCATTACGTCAGCGCTAGCTGGCTTAATGAGGCGTGCTTTAGTACACATTTCTGTTCCTATGGCAACGTCGTAAACGATTGGCATTACGGTACTGCATTTTCAACGCAAGATAAGAGCCTGACTTTAAACAGGTGTCGAAATAAGAAACGTCATCTAATATTATTCAGACGCCACAGTTAAAGCAGCACTCGACTAACGATAAGTCTTACGGCTGCGGTAGATAAATTTTGGCATATAAATATTCTCTTATGCAGGAATTTAATTTTATTATACAGGGAGTTTTTGAAATGAGTGCGGATATTTTGGAGAATGCAAGGGGAGTGTCGAGACGTATGAACATGGCGTCGGAAATGCATCCTTATGCTACGAATAAAATAAAACGCAAGACGCACTGTTGCTGTTGAAGACACCCTCGCGGGTTAGCAGTGCCTCGTCTGTCCATAACACAACGGAAAAGTAATGCGCTGCTGCCAGAACCACGTGGCAAAGTCAGGTCAACGACGACAATCATCACTACTCCCGCATGTGCTGCTTCAAGTACAGCGGCACTGTACGCCACCGTGCACCACGTCAACGGTCATCACTTTGAACATTTGTTGAAATACTGCACTTGCGGTTACGATCTCAACTCGCTTTGAGTTATTGTGCTACATGTTCCTTGCATAATAATTATTGCTTACAGCATATCCGTCTTGCATTTTAAGTTATTTGTACTACAAGGATGAATTTCCGACATCATGTTCATTACATCAAAACACTCGTCTTGACACCCCCTTTCGTACNATTTGTACTACAAGGATGAATTTCCGACATCATGTTCATTACATCAAAACACTCGTCTTGACACCCCCTTTCGTACTCCTAAAATATATGCACTAATGCAAAACCATCCTGTATATATTATTTAGTTGTGCTGGACATCGTGGCCACTCGTGTTCTCTGTTGCATGTGGGAATACTACTAGGTGCACCTGCGTGAGGGTGTACACATTTAGATAAGTGTGATCAAAACTTCTTCTCGTCCCCTTTGGTGTCTGTAATGAAGAGGTACGAATGACAAGAGAAACGAGGTTCAAGCTTACGTGGCAGTCGAACCCACCAGTGTCATCAATTGAACCGCTCATTTGCCGGGCATCCACAATACCCGTGTTTTAGTACTGGGGCTTCTTGTTGACTACACTCGTAACAAAGTGTGATAATCTATGACCTTCATTAAAGAGGCACGCATTACAAAATCGGTAACTTTAATAAAATACACAAAATACGAAAGCGTTGAATAATATGTTTCTGATTACAATATTGTTTTGTATATCTGTGAATCTGAGTAAAAGACACTATGTGATAAATATGAAAATTAACAGGAGGATTTGTTTACACCGATACCACGATTTCACGTAGTGCCATTTCCTATTGTATAAATCGCTTATTATGCTGTATAGTATACAGTGCTTTGCAAGCCGAAATTAACGCGAAAAATACCATAAGACTACCTCGGTTTTGTAAAATATGCATAGCTCCCTTTACCTCCGATGCACAGGTAGAGAAAACAGAAATTATATGGGGGTGTATGTGTTTTAATTTATCACTCTGCAAGAGTTGATTTGGTTATTTTACTCTTACAGAAACTTTTNCATATGGGGGTGTATGTGTTTTAATTTATCACTCTGCAAGAGTTGATTTGGTTATTTTACTCTTACAGAAACTTTTAAGTAATTGGCATGCTATCAGCTTCGATGGACTGTTGAAATTTGCCTTAGTCTTTTGATATATACCAGACATGGTTCCGTGATAAATTAAGATTTACCCATCTGTGAGACATGGTGGTGAACAGCTATACTAACAGAATACTAACAATTTCTAAAGGTTCTAGGTGGCGTTCGGTTGTAAGATGACGGCTTTAACAACGGCATTGGAACGTGCCGCATAACGCAGCCCCTAAGAAGTGTTAATTAAATGATTCAGCGGAGTGAATCGAGAATGTTAAGTCTACGGTAGATGTTCCTAATAATGTATGTGTAAAGTTTTTACCGCAGCATGTAACTAAGTTCTGAACTTTACGTCTCGTAACTGATTTTATTGAGATATTTTTAGCTGCACAGATGTAGTTTTATTTGTGTAAATGAGGCTTACTTCGTTCACCTGTAAACAACAATAAAACTCCCTCGTAAAATTCGAATGACTGTTTATAAAATAAAAGGTTTTTTTCTTTTGCCCGAGAAAGTTTGTTTATATCTCAAATAAACTTATTTTAAAAATAAATTATTTTATTATTATTTGTAATAAAATCGGGAATTCTATAAACTGAAGATAAATTTAATTTCGAACATTTTCCTGTAATGCGTGAGATTTAGAAAGTTTAATGGAACAAATTAAGAACGAAGTCTTAATGTTTCATTGTTCAAGCCAACTTTACTATCGCATGTGTGTGGCACTNTAATGGAACAAATTAAGAACGAAGTCTTAATGTTTCATTGTTCAAGCCAACTTTACTATCGCATGTGTGTGGCACTTATTATAAAAAAGTGTACGCAATTTTACTCCCATGTTGTCTGCAACAGTTCTGATTTTTTTTTTTCGCGTACTTATACAAGAGTTGTTTAATCAATAATCAGCAACTAAAGATCGCTTTCTCCTGGCTGANATTTTTTTTTTCGCGTACTTATACAAGAGTTGTTTAATCAATAATCAGCAACTAAAGATCGCTTTCTCCTGGCTGAAAATCAGCTACCATTGTGGATAATTTCAAGTATCCTGTAATAAAAATGTACATTAGGAATTTTGTACAATTTCTCCTGTCACTTAACGTTTGTACAACGTAAATGGAAATTTTAATTCTACATACTTTTCAGTTGACGTGTTTATAGTTTTTCTTTATCTGATCGTAATTTTGTAAAATTTAAACACAGTGCTACGAATTCAAAGGACAGTCAATCATTGCAGTTTGAGAGCTTTAGAAGAGCTAACAAAATTTTAACTTTGGTGAGTGTATTTTTAACGTAGACAAAAGCCTTTGAGATATGCTAAGTATCAAATATTAACAAGCCGTAGCCTTAAATATTTAATAAAATTCAATACTGTGATAAAATAACAAAAAGGTCATGTAACCCACTTTCCCATTACAACATTAACACTTGACAAGAACAGTGATTTAAGGTTTCCGCCTGCCTGCAGCTACTTGCGAGTTCGAGTCGCGGGAGCTCTAAGACCGACACTTGCTCGTTCACCACTTGCCTCATCGCCTCTACGTGCAAGACACGGCTCGCCTCAACCTCGTCATTTTAAGCGGTCACCCTACAATTTTATAGCACGCTAATAAAGACAAAAGCATGAAACGTGTCTAAAGACAGCTATGATCTTTCTATATAGAAAATTTACCTGTTAAAATTGGTTCTGAAAACAAACGTTTTGTTAGTTTTCGCTCGAAAAAANATCTTTCTATATAGAAAATTTACCTGTTAAAATTGGTTCTGAAAACAAACGTTTTGTTAGTTTTCGCTCGAAAAAAATAAGAATCCTTGTGGTAGATATGAAAACTTGAAACTTGTGTTTGGACACGAAACGTTTCTTAAATATTTTCGTGTTAGACACAACTATTCCATAACGCACTCATGAGCCAGATAGGCGGAACCCCTTAATAGGGTAATATCCATTCCATCTACAATGTTTCTTACAAATTTTCGTAATGAAAGTTTATGACCAGACATAAAAAATCAAAACTATACATGACATAGAGGACAACTTGACGGTTTTTTAAAAAAAGTTTAGGGGTTAAANATCTTTCTATATAGAAAATTTACCTGTTAAAATTGGTTCTGAAAACAAACGTTTTGTTAGTTTTCGCTCGAAAAAATAAGAATCCTTGTGGTAGATATGAAAACTTGAAACTTGTGTTTGGACACGAAACGTTTCTTAAATATTTTCGTGTTAGACACAACTATTCCATAACGCACTCATGAGCCAGATAGGCGGAACCCCTTAATAGGGTAATTAATATCCATTCCATCTACAATGTTTCTTACAAATTTTCGTAATGGAAGTTTATGACAAGACATAAAAAATCAAAACTATACATGACATAGAGGACAACTTGACGGTTTTTTAAAAAAAGTTTAGGGGTTAAATTAAAACTTTATTTTCCCACGTGGGATTGACATTATTAAATAATTAGGTAATATTTGATTATGGTTATAGATGTGAACCTAATCATGTAAGAAAAATAAGNTAATATCCATTCCATCTACAATGTTTCTTACAAATTTTCGTAATGAAAGTTTATGACAAGACATAAAAAATCAAAACTATACATGACATAGAGGACAACTTGACGGTTTTTTAAAAAAAGTTTAGGGGTTAAATTAAAACTTTATTTTCCCACGTGGGATTGACATTATTAAATAATTAGGTAATATTTGATTATGGTTATAGATGTGAACCTAATCATGTAAGAAAAATAAGTTGGATTTCGAAATAACTGATAAGATGTTCTCTATATCTTGACTAGCTTGGTTTTTAAATATTGACTCTGAAAATTAAGTTATGTAGGAAAATACGTAAATCCAAGATGGCAAGGATACTTTCCCGCATCGTATTTTTAATAGATGCTTTGCCGTGGGCACAAATAAGGTTCACTTATCTTCCGTGTTGCGCATTACGGGACAATGACTGGCCAGTAATATAGCGGAGGGCGGCATTGTTGGTAGCACAAAGCTGAGATGGGGGCAACGGTGTCCCGGAGGACCAAGGGACGCTATTACAGGTAAGAAGAGCACAATGGCAGCGATGGCTGCCGCCTGATGACCACCGCATTCCCCAAGGGCCGTGGTGCCTCTTTGTAACTCGAAACTGTGGCTGCTTCCATTGGGACTTCGGCGACGTCTTCCCACGAGATCTGCGTGCCCGGCCACCGCTCCCGCCAGGGATACTAGCCCCATGGGCTAGAGAATGAGATATACTCAATCAGAGCATTGCACGTCCATCTAACACACCAGTTAGATAGACAACGAAGCCCTACTCTGGTGCAGCCATGCGTCCGTAGTTCCCTCCAACGCCGTACTGACACTCGTTCTTAACTCAGTTCATCAGTGCTGGTATACAATTTATCTTACCGCGCCTGAGCGTTTAGGGTATTGCAGGAGTATTACCATTACATATCTTTAACACAGCAGGCCAGCACACATAATTTTCCAAACATACCATACCCATCACATTAGCTCCAGAGCACAATTTTCTTCTGTGTCGTACGGGCAAGGTCATAATGTTCGTCCCAAACCATTCACAACATCCGAAACAAGACATTATATTATATATAATCAGCTGCAGTTGAATGCAGCCTGATAGAATGATATACGCTCTTTTCAATTGTGGTGGGTGGGCGGGGATTCCACCACAACAGTGAACGGTATTGCACGGGGTTGAAACTGCATGTCCCACCTTCATAAGTCCGATACCTATCCAACCTCTTCGAACGCGCTTCGCAAACGGGTTCCCTTACTAGGCGGTCCAGACCGTCGTCCCTTCTCAGATGAGCACCAACCCTTTGTAGCCATCCACCAGCACGGAATTAAACGCCAGTAGTTAGATTTGGGGGGGGGGGGTTCGAACACAGGTTCGATGTAGGGATCGGGGATCGGCCGAGGGACACCTCATGCTCTTGCATTTCACATTATTTGTTTTTCCCGTTATTCCCTCGAAATAGCCCTTTTTACCCCAAAAACTTAAAAAATTTCCCTTTTCCCTAAAAATTTTCCAAATTTCTTAAAATTTTTAAAAAATTTCATTTTTTTTTAAATTTTTCAATGACTCCTAAACGTGGCTACATAACTCATTTTTGGGCGATGAGGGGTTGAGGGGTTTTTTCATAGTCTACCCCTACCATACTTTATGCTCTTGAATTCCAAGCTGGAGGGGTAATCCCAGAGTCTTCCGAAACGCGATATAAACTTCACGTTCCCGCATTCCATTGCAGCAGGGCGCCGCAGTGACGCAACGGATAGAGGACATGTTAAATGCCAAGCTCTTCCATTCCNAATTTTTAAAAAATTTCATTTTTTTTTTTTTTAATTTTCAATGACTCCTAAACGTGGCTACATGACTCATTTTTGGGCGATGAGGGGTTGAGGGGTTTTTTCATAGTCTACCCCTACCATACTTTATGCTCTTGCATTCCAAGCTGGAGGGGTAATCCCAGAGTCTTCCGAAACGCGATATAAACTTCACGTTCTCGCATTCCATTGCAGCAGGGCGCCGCAGTGACGCAACGGATAGAGGACATGTTAAATGCCAAGCTCTTCCATTCCAAGCTGGGAGGGTTATCTCAGAGTATTCCCAAATGCAACGTAAACTTCACGCACCCACATTCCATCGCAGCGGGGCGCCGCAGCGATGCAACGGATAGAAGGAATGTTAAAACGCCATGCTCTTGCAACACAAGCTGGGAGGGTTATCTCAGAGTATTCCCAAATGCAACGTAAACTTCACGCACCCACATTCCATCGCAGCGGGGCGCCGCAGCGATGCAACGGATAGAAGGAATGTTAAAACGCCATGCTCTTGCAACACAAGCTGGGAGGGTTATCTCAGAGTCTTCCAAAATTCGATATAAACTTCACGCTCTCACATTTCATTGCGGAGAGGCGCCACAGTGACGGAACAGATAGAGCGCTCGAGAGGGATATCTCAGAGTTTTCCCAATTTCGAAATCGACCGGCTGCCACAGTGATGCAACGGATAGACGCACTGGTGTACAACTTGTTTCTTTTACAAGTTTTTTCCACAGTAAAATAAGTATTTAAATATTTGATTCTTTAANTGCACTGGTGTACAACTTGTTTCTTTTACAAGTTTTTTCCACAGTAAAATAAGTATTTAAATATTTGATTCTTTAATAGCAATTAATATTTGTCTTAGGTTAATGTAATGGATATTGAAGCACACTCGTATAATATGTATTGGTTGGTGCATGTGTATAACTTGTACAGTATCTCGGGTTTAATAAATATTCATACGAAATTATTAAATACCTTTGCAGTATATTACACCATGAGATCTATATTTTCTCAGGTGTACATAATGTATATTGANCCTTTGCAGTATATTACACCATGAGATCTATATTTTCTCAGGTGTACATAATGTATATTGAAGCATGAACTGACACTAATGCTAGCTACCACGTGAACAGACATAATAATCTTCGTAGTCTGGATTACTTCCATTTCATGTGTTTAAAACTCGCTCTACTAAGCACATATAGCCCAACGAAAAGATAAACACCGTGTTTCCAAAAATCACCGGCCATTAGGCGGTCGTTAAAAAATGGTTATGTCCTTTCACAGCAGGTAGTCAATTTATTGGGACACTGTTCAACAGTAATTTACCCAAAGGAATTTCTTTTAAAAAAACCCATTATATCCATGTACGAAAGTTAACTGCGCATCGTTAAAAACTTATTAGGTCCAGCTACGCCAACACGAGCGTTAAAAGCGCCACATTGCAACACAGCCTATCTTACACACCCCAAAAAATTTTAACAAAGAATTAAACATATAAATAATGCAGACCAACAGATTTGCTTAGCAGTAAAATGGAGGTTGTGACGCATATAGGTTTCATTACCCTTGTCGAAATCACTGCAGAAAACAATATACTTACGCCTAACACAAATACTACTACTACTACTACTACAAGCAATGGCCAGACTTCGTTATTACACCCCTTCAGTGACAATGAAGCAGTCGTGCATTCAAGTGATGTTTTACCAAACCCAGGTGTTTAGTTTCGACGTAGCATGTGAGAAACGATCCACAATGCAGCAGAATTTCAGTATGGGACGTCGTGTAGCAGCGGATGTCATTTTTCCTATGAAAACTTATTCGCAAGTACTCTTGCAATGGAATTTTTTTTTATCTCACAATGTAGTGTAGTGACTCCTTTTTTTGGGCAAGGATGGATTTTACCTAACATGCTGTGCGAGGTTCTGAGTGGCTAAAGGATATCAACACCTACACGCTAGCACCATTTATCATGGCTGAAGAACGTTCGTATTCATTTCCCTCTTACCATATAACTACACCCATCGTATAAGAATAGAGGGTACTAAGTTCCGATACACAGCATACCCTCGACAATGGAAAAAACGATTACAGAATCATTTAACCCCTATAAGCATAGGTGCTCGTAATTTCCGATCTATTTAACATACAAAAAACAAATTCATAATATATATATCGTTCCTGACAACAAAAATCATCATGGAGTTACTTATGTACTATACGTATTAAAAAAATATCACAGATTCATTTAAGCTCTACAAGCATAGTTCTTTATCGTATCGTGTAAGATATGTTCGGCAATTTCATAATACCACTCCCGTTATCTCGAAAGGTTTAAGTCTTCCCAAATTAGATTAGCATTTAAGTCCTTCCTACGAGATATACATCACGCTCTTGCAGGCCTAGCCAGGAGTCTCAGGGTCTTCTCAAATATATGATCGAGTGTTATCTCAGAGTCTACCCAATCATACGCAACGATGAGGAATTAAAGGAAACGCACACTACTATGAAAACAATGGTGAGAACAGTCACATCACTACTGTAACAGATCATTTTCAAATGCCTACAATGCGAAGAGACATATAAAGCATAAATGTAAGCTACCACCATGTTAAGAGAGAACACAACTGCGCATAAATGGGCCTAACGGGTTATGTGAGGCTCTCGCAGGTCTAAAATTAAGGGCTCTGTCGCACACAATGATAAAGAAGCCTAACATGTCTCGAAAGCATCTCGCCACTGTTGCATCTGTATGTAAGTATATATATATATATAAGTATAGGATAGGATGGCCGACTCAGTTGCTATTCCGACTTCGAAAAGTGAAGAGAGCTGTTTTTTTTTTTCTATGATGGGAAATAATCGAGAAAGTTATTTGTGGTGCTACTGTGAGAATACTTTTTTTTCTAAAAGTAGCAATGTTTGTCGCCACGATACTGGCTGCCAAAAAAAATATGAAATGTATTATATTATCATGTGAAAAATGCAAATCATATTTTCGAAGACTCGACAGCTTAAAATGGCATAGCGCAACATGCAAAGCTCTCCTCCTACACAGGTCAATCAGTATTTGCTGAGAATAAAGCAAACTTTTGATGGGAAGATATCCGCAAAAGAAAAATACGAACCATCAACATCGTTAAAGTCATCATACCCTACTATGAAAAAAATGGCTGGAACAGTCACATCTCCTAGACATCCAATGCCACTACTGTAACAGTTCATTTGCATATACCTGCAATGCAAAGACACATATAAAGCATAAATGAAAGCTGAATCCTCATCACACAGGCTATCGATGTTGTATATGCCAAGGTGTGTTCACTCGTATAGACAGTTTAAACATACATATGAAAAAGTGCAAAGACCTTGTTTCTCTACATGCTAAGCAACACAGTGCATTGTCAATGTTCCAAACTTATGACGATCAGGTTTATGCTGTACGAAGTATTGATGCACCTACATCACCAACTTCTGACCTTCATGTGAACGATGAACACAATCCTCAACCAACATATAGGAAACATTGTCGCAAATGCGGTAAGATCTTTAGTAAAAGTAGCAACGCACGTCGACATGAGATATGTAAAACGGCGTGTAGCTGTGGAGAGACGTTAGCTGAATATATGTTTACAGAATGCATAAAAAAAGCTTAAATCCCACTGATGAAATAATAAGATATGCACATATACATATGTGTGTGAAATTTATGGAATCGTCTTAGCTGTTATTCGAATTTCGAAGAGTATACATCGTCTCGAGCGAAGATGGAAAATATGTCAGAAAGCCAGTTGTGCTGTTTCTGCAAGAAACAGTTTACTAAGAGACGTCATGCTCGTCACCATTAAACTGCTTGTTCTATGAGCATGATGCAATCCAGCTAAACATGTGAACAGTCTAAGTCTCAATTTGGACGACATGATAACTTAAAGAGACATCTTGCAACGTGTGAGGGACTCTCTCCTGTGCCAGATAAGAGACGTAGTGTATTTCCTACATCTAAAAAAAATCATGTGAAGGGCAGACACATCCTGCATTGGATACCGGTGCCATGTCACCAGCATCGTCATCATGAGACCTGGACATGAACAGTTTACCACAGGCATCAAGATATTCATGTCACTACTGCAGCAAGACCTTTAGAAAAAGCTGCAGTGCTCGTCAACACGAGAAATCTGGAAAATGTTTAAAGAAGACGCAATTGGCTACTATACTACTTGTTGCTATAAGTGTGGTCATGAATTCTCATGTTATGAAGTAACAGGTGTTCCAGACAGCACGCGACTCGAAATACACGACCCTCAGGGTAAACTATGTAGCAAGTCGTATTACAAACATGCCAAAATGTGTACATATAAAGCACATACACATGTATCTGCTGTAAACTTACCAAATGAGAATGGATTCATACTGAAAGAATCTGCATTACGAGGTGTTATGAAGACGTATGTTGTATCTTATTCGTCAGACATGGTGGACGGTATTTTTACATATATTAAGCATATGAAACACACTATTGTACATCAACTTAAATGCGAGATGGAAAAAGAAGCTGCATTGAAATATAATATTTGGTTGGACTGTAAATATACCTAACCAGAACCACACGAAGATGAATATAGCGAGAGAGCCTTGAAGCCATCGAATGTGCCTCTGTATAACACACACAAAATTGAAGATAGCGTTGAAGCTAGTATACAGAAAATTTGTCACGAGGAAGAAGAATACATGGAAAAGGGTTACGGTTGGACATTATATAAGATACATCAGCTACAGTTGAAAACAAATTTACTTAGGTCACTTGGCAAATAGATGTATGTAGATTGAGGACATGCAGTCGAGAATGTCCTTTACGACAACCTGCAAAAAACCTTCACCTAGTGTGAAGAAGGAATTACGAGTGCTGTAGGCATTTACTGTGAAGATTGCGAGCGATACAGATCGCGAGAAGTTATGAACAACAAACATTTGCTGCTATCNTCCCCTCTGCGGACACCTTCCCTCTGCGGACAATTCTTTTTCCTGCAGAATCCTCCCATCTGCGGACTCTTTCCCTCTACGGACTCCTCCCCTCTGCAGACTCCTCACCTCTGCAGACTCCTCCCCTCAGCGAACTCATCTCTTCTGCATACACTACTATATTTACACAGTAGTGTTGCTGCACACAATAGCTTATCAACTATGTGAATTTCTGCTGTTACTCTAATTTATACCCCCATTGTGTAGGTCGAATACGAAGTTAGGTTGTAATTTTCACTGCAGTGGATTAGAGGGAAATAGGCAAGTGGCTGAAGTAAAATTTGTTCTCAACTACAGCTGATAAAATACATATAATGTCCAACCAATACATATTTCACATCGTCATCAGCAGACTTGGAGATCACACTTGCGTTCTCCATGATCTGGGTAGTGGGAGCAACTTCGTTTATCTCCTTACGTGATAGCAGCAAATGTTTGTTGTTCATAACTTCTCGCGATCTGTATCGCTCGCAATCTTCACAGTAAATGCCTACANTGATAGCAGCAAATGTTTGTTGTTCATAACTTCTCGCGATCTGTATCGCTCGCAATCTTCACAGTAAATGCCTACAACACTCGTAATTCCTTCTTCACACTAGGTGAAGGTTTTTTGCAGGTTGTCGTAAAAGACATTCTCGACTGCATGTCCTCAATCTACATACATCTATTTGCCAAGTGACCTAAGTAAATTTGTTTTCAACTGTAGCTGATGTATCTTATATAATGTCCAACCGTAACCCTTTCCCATGTATTCTTCTTCCTCGTGACAAATTTTCTGTATACTAGCTTCAACGCTATCTTCAATTTTGTGTGTGTTATACAGAGGCACATTCGATGGCTTCAAGGCTCTCTCGCTATATTCATCTTCGTGTGGTTCTGGTTAGGTATATTTACAGTCCAACCAAATATTATATTTCAATGCAGCTTCTTTTTCCATCTCGCATTTAAGTTGATGTACAATAGTGTGTTTCATATGCTTAATATATGTAAAAATACCGTCCACCATGTCTGACGAATAAGATACAACATACGTCTTCATAACACCTCGTAATGCAGATTCTTTCAGTATGAATCCATTCTCATTTGGTAAGTTTACAGCAGATACATGTGTATGTGCTTTATATGTACACATTTTGGCATGTTTGTAATACGACTTGCTACATAGTTTACCCTGAGGGTCGTGTATTTCGAGTCGTGTGCTGTCTGGAACACCTGTTACTTCATAACATGAGAATTCATGACCACACTTATAGCAACAAGTAGTATAGTAGCCAATTGCGTCTTCTTTAAACATTTTCCAGATTTCTCGTGTTGACGAGCACTGCAGCTTTTTCTAAAGGTCTTGCTGCAGTAGTGACATGAATATCTTGATGCCTGTGGTAAACTGTTCATGTCCAGGTCTCATGATGACGATGATGGTGACATGGCGCCGGTATCCAATGCAGGATGTCTGCCCTTCACATGATTTTTTTTAGATGTAGGAAATACACTACGTCTCTTATCTGGCACAGGAGAGAGTCCCTCGCACGTTGCAAGATGTCTCTTTAAGTTATCATGTCGTCCAAATTGAGACTTAGACTGTTCACATGTTTAGCTAGATTGCATCATGCTCATAGAACAAGCAGTTTAATGGTGACGAGCATGACGTCTCTTAGTAAACTGTTTCTTGCAGAAACAGCACAACTGGCTTTCTGACATATTTTCCATCTTCGCTCGAGACGATGTATACTCTTCGAAATTCGAATAACAGCTAAGACGATTCCATAAATTTCACACACATATGTATATGTGCATATCTTATTATTTCATCAGTGGGATTTAAGCTTTTTTTATGCATTCTGTAAACATATATTCAGCTAACGTCTCTCCACAGCTACACGCCGTTTTACATATCTCATGTCGACGTGCGTTGCTACTTTTACTAAAGATCTTACCGCATTTGCGACAATGTTTCCTATATGTTGGTTGAGGATTGTGTTCATCGTTCACATGAAGGTCAGAAGTTGGTGATGTAGGTGCATCAATACTTCGTACAGCATAAACCTGATCGTCATAAGTTTGGAACATTGACAATGCACTGTGTTGCTTAGCATGTAGAGAAACAAGGTATTTGCACTTTTTCATATGTATGTTTAAACTGTCTATACGAGTGAACACACCTTGGCATATACAACATCGATAGCCTGTGTGATGAGGATTCAGCTTTCATTTATGCTTTATATGTCTCTTCGCATTGTAGGCATTTGAAAATGATCTGTTACAGTAGTGATGTGACTGTTCTCACCATTGTTTTCATAGTAGTGTGCGTTTCCTTTAATTCCTCATCGTTGCGTATGATTGGGTAGACTCTGAGATAACACTCGATCATATATTTGAGAAGACCCTGAGACTCCTGGCTAGGCCTGCAAGAGCGTGATGTATATCTCGTAGGAAGGACTTAAATGCTAATCTAATTTGGGAAGACTTAAACCTTTCGAGATAACGGGAGTGGTATTATGAAATTGCCGAACATATCTTACACGATACGATAAAGAACTATGCTTGTAGAGCTTAAATGAATCTGTGATATTTTTTTAATACGTATAGCACATAAGTAACTCCATGATGATTTTTGTTGTCAGGAACGATATATATATTATGAATTTGTTTTTTGTATGTTAAATATATCGGAAATTACGAGCACCTATGCTTATAGGGGTTAAATGATTCTGTAATCGTTTTTTCCATTGTCGAGGGTATGCTGTGTATCGGAACTTAGTACCCTCTATTCTTATGCGATGGGTGTAGTTATATGGTAAGAGGGAAATGAATACGAACGTTCTTCAGCCATGATAAATGGTGCTAGCGTGTAGGTGTTGATATCCTTTAGCCACTCAGAACCTCGCACAGCATGTTAGGTAAAATCCATCCTTGCCCAAAAAAAGGAGTCACTACACTACATTGTGAGATAAAAAAAAATTCCATTGCAAGAGTACTTGCGAATAAGTTTTCATAGGAAAAATGACATCCGCTGCTACACGACGTCCCATACTGAAATTCTGCTGCATTGTGGATCGTTTCTCACATGCTACGTCGAAACTAAACACCTGGGTTTGGTAAAACATCACTTGAATGCACGACTGCTTCATTGTCACTGAAGGGGTGTAATAACGAAGTCTGGCCATTGCTTGTAGTAGTAGTAGTAGTAGTAGTATTTGTGTTAGGCGTAAGTATATTGTTTTCTGCAGTGATTTCGACAAGGGTAATGAAACCTATATGCGTCACAACCTCCATTTTACTGCTAAGCAAATCTGTTGGTCTGCATTATTTATATGTTTAATTCTTTGTTAAAATTTTTTGGTGTGTGTAAGATAGGCTGTGTTGCAATGTGGCGCTTTTAACGCTCGTGTTGGCGTAGCTGGACCTAATAAGTTTTTAACGATGCGCAGTTAACTTTCGTACATGGATATAATGGGGTTTTTTAAAAGAAATTCCTTTGGGTAAATTACTGTTGAACAGTGTCCCAATAAATTGACTACCTGCTGTGAAAGGACATAACCATTTTTTAACGACCGCCTAATGGCCGGTGATTTTTGGAAACACGGTGTTTATCTTTTCGTTGGGCTATATGTGCTTAGTAGAGCGAGTTTTAAACACATGAAATGGAAGTAATCCAGACTACGAAGATTATTATGTCTGTTCACGTGGTAGCTAGCATTAGTGTCAGTTCATGCTTCAATATACATTATGTACACCTGAGAAAATATAGATCTCATGGTGTAATATACTGCAAAGGTATTTAATAATTTCGTATGAATATTTATTAAACCCGAGATACTGTACAAGTTATACACATGCACCAACCAATACATATTATACGAGTGTGCTTCAATATCCATTACATTAACCTAAGACAAATATTAATTGCTATTAAAGAATCAAATATTTAAATACTTATTTTACTGTGGAAAAAACTTGTAAAAGAAACAAGTTGTACACCAGTGCATCTATCCATTGCATCACTGCGGCGCCCTGCCGAAATGGAATGCTAGAGCGTGAAGTTTGTATCGCATTTGGGAAGACTCTGAGATAACCTTCCCAGCTTGGAATGCAAGAGCATAAAGTATGGTAGGGGTAGACTTTAAGAAAACCCCTCAACCCCTCATTGCCCAAAAATGTGTCATTTAGCAACATTTTAAAGTCTTTAAAAAAAATTTGAAAAAATTAAATATTTTTTTAAATTTAAAAAATTTGGGAAATTTTTTTAAGGAAAAAGGGAAATTGTGACTTTTTTTGAGGGGAAAAAAGGGATATTTCGAGGAATAATGGGTAAAACACGTCGTGTGGAATGCAAGAGCATGAGATGTCCCTCGGCCGATCCCCGATCCCTACATCGAACCTGTGTTTGGAGCCCGCAATTCTAACTACTAACGCCACTTATTCTACTAAGAGAAACTTATGGTGACCAGTCACTTTCTCTCCGAGCGTACTAAAGTCGCACATGCCACCACCGGTTTCTCAAGCAGGGGTACTGACCCCCCAGTCACTGTCACTGCAGGCAAATATCCACCTCCAGTCCTCCTCCCAAGCAGGAGATTCAACCAATTTCCCCCCACCCTCTTCTCCTCGGGAGTCCGACCCTGATCGACTCGGCCGAAGGCCGGGGCTTCCCACCGATTCCCTGGCTCCCCACGTCTATACCATGCTCACCAAGTTATCACCCAGAATAGTTCAACCCCTCCAGGATGCCAGGCAGTCCTTTCACAGGAATTCCGAGATCTACCCACTCCGAGATCTGGCCAGCACTGCAGGCCCTATTTTGGAGCTGTGCATTCAGCTCGCGGGTCATCACTGCAGGCGAGGGACGCATGCATCTTCTGGAAATTTACACATGACCTCGCCGTGGTTAATCGCCAGTGTACTAGTGGGGCCACTTCTAGCCCATGGTCGTCCTCACTCCGCCAGCCACAGCACAATGCACTCTGTTTCCAGCCCAGGCCTTTTGAGAAGGTGGAGAACCAGGAGCTATGTCGAGGCTTATTGCGTCAGCACTTCATTGGGAGACGACTTCCACTCAAGGTCTCAAGCTTGTGAAGTTTCTGTCACTGCCACATCGATTCCAAAACTGATTGGTCGGTAGCCAGATCGCGAGATAATCCTGGTGGTCCCAACCGATGGCCGAGTGATATTGATTAATTTACATTGCACTTAACAGATTTAAAGCGGACTGTTCTTTATCACGACTTTTGAATTTCTCCACACTGAACATCAAAGCTGAGTGCTTAGTGCTCTATACTCAATGGTTAGTCACCGTGCTCTCGTGACCACAGCAACTAGTGGCAAACAAACTCGGAACCGTATCAGTTTTGAGAGGGGTTTTGATTCTCTTTTCAAAGCTTTATGTTCAACCATCAGCCCAAGCATCCTGGGCAGATAACGCTTTTCCTGTATGGTTCATTAATTGATACTTCCAACTTTTCTGACGGCCCGTATAAGCAAAGCTTAATTAAGTTTAGAAAATTACACCAAAAGGACAACGCACTGCATTCGTGCGCNTTAGTCACCGTGCTCTCGTGACCACAGCAACTAGTGGCAAACAAACTCGGAACCGTATCAGTTTTGAGAGGGGTTTTGATTCTCTTTTCAAAGCTTTATGTTCAACCATCAGCCCAAGCATCCTGGGCAGATACCGCTTTTCCTGTATGGTTCATTAATTGATACTTCCAACTGACGGCCCGTATAAGCAAAGCTTAATTAAGTTTAGAAAATTACACCAAAAGGACAACGCACTGCATTCGTGCGCACTCAGTTTAATAATATTTTGTATGAGAACTATTTCTTACTAGGCATTACCAAAAAACCATTTTCTCTCTGTTTTTAACAGTTTATTAAAACATATAGATAAAATAAAAAAAACTGTTCAATTGAACTAAATGTAGAGTGGAGAGATTTTGGCGTCCCCTAACAGCGAGGTCTTGAGAGTTAACAAAAAAAAATAATATATTGTTATGTTAACAGAGGTATAAATGCTTGTGATACAAGACATATTTCGGAAACAACCAAACACGTCATACATGAGGTAATATTTCATAGGTGTGATTCGTGTGAAGATACTGAGAGTAGATTAGCGAGAATACCAGTGGCGAGATGACTCCGTCCTCTCCGTTCTGCTAGTCGGCGTAGCCCTCTTTAGTTACAGCTTCCAACGACGAGTTGTCCAAATCTCCAGCGACCTGCGTCCCTATCACCCCGCGACAATTCACATCGCGGCCGACGGCGCCGAATCGAGCGCCCTGCCATCNGCCGGTCGGCGTTGCCCTCTTTAGTTACAGCTTCCAACGACGAGTTGTCCAAATCTCCGGCGACCTGCGTCCCTATCACCCCGCGACAATTCACATCGCGGCCGACGGCGCCGAATCGAGCGCCCTGCCATCCCGCTGTTAATTGATCGGCGCGCAACTGGCACGCGCTTGGGCTGAACGGCACGGCGCATGCGCGCTCCATCACTTCGCGCACCTCGCCAGGCTCCCTGCTTTAACTAACGGAATTAGATGCGAATCGCTGGCCACCGAAGCTGGACACTTCGTTTCCGCGCCTGTAATGTGCTATCGTACGTTACATATGATAGAGCATGCAAATAGATGGTCGAAGGCCCGCTTCTACTAAATTACGACATCAGGCACTGATTGGTGTGCAGAACTTAATTTCCACGCCGTGCGTTTTGATCACGTTGATCACATTGTTCGCATTGTCTTTATTCCATTTTGTACCACCACGAAAATGAAAGATTAGTTTCCAGTTAGGTTAAAAAAAACCTTCTTACGTTATTTCAGCCACTATGAAATTATATACATAACGAATATGATTTTTTTTCTGATCATAAATCTGTCAGTAGACATAGTTCTTCAGTTACATAAAAAATAGAGCGTATGTTCACCTCAATAAAAATAATGTGTAACTTATAATTTTAGCAACATCTGGCATAACTGACAAATTACTTTTTACAAATGCTAGTTTCTAGGAGTGGAAATTTAAAGCAAGTGTGTTTCAAAATATTTACGCATTTAATTTTTTTTATAACAAACGTAGTATTGTGAATAATAAACTAACCGTAACATGTGTAGCAGGGCTTCTCAGATAAAATGTAATTGCATAAAAGAACTAGTTTTCCATGTATGTAATATATACTCATATATATATATAGTGCCTATTTAGTAGACATTGTAGCTCCCAGAAGTAATAATAATAATAATGTCGCTTCTAGTTCTTGTACGGCCAAGGCCACCGAAAGCTGACTATCCCAGATGAAGTCAATTTTTGTGGCCCTTACAACGCGCCCCAAAATAACAGTACGACATAACGAGTCTTTATTCACTTACACTGCGATCTACATACACTGAATTATCCTGTTTTTTATCAGCTCTGTTTTTACAAAATTTTAAAAGAAATTATAATGGTATTTTGATGTTTTAAAAGTTATGACAGCAAAATTTTAGTTAAAACGCAAACTGCTATGGGGAATAATTTTAATAACCACGTACTTTTTTGTTTTTGGAATTGTAATGGGCGCCTCAGTGACTTTATTGGGTACCATCTGTAAATCTGTAAATTGAAAACCACGTGTATTTTGAGTTCTATACAATTAACTGGTACGTCACAGACATGCTCGATAAATATTGCATCTCTAAAAAAACCGGTAAATCACGTATCGACTCATTCCCTTGACCTTGTGCCAAGTAACAATGTACATCCCTCAAAAGAACTTCGGGATATGTAGAGTGTAAAACCAATACTTGAGTTGAAGTCCTTGTCATCCGTTGTAATAAAGCATTTTAATATTTAATAAAAACCTTTTTAAAGTAATTTTTTCCTACAGTTTAAAAGAACTCTGGTAACAAATGCGTTAGATAAAAATCGGAAGCATACTTCACGAAAATTACCGACATGCTTAAAAGCTGTATGCATATAGTATACGTATATTCCCAAATTTAACATAAATTAAAATAAAAAATCAAAGCCGTTAAATACTACTCACATACTTTTGTTTGTTTGCTGTCTCAAGTTAATTTTCTGGCACAATCTTTTAGCTCACGTTTCTTGAAAAATGGAGGTGCCTTAAGCAAACTGCATTAAAATTACACAAAAAGAAATTAATTAACATGTCTCAGCACGAATAACTTTGTGCATCTCATTCAGGCATGTATCTACCCGACTATGACTTTGAACATCCCCATTGTGGTTAGGTTAATTGAACCCGGAACCGCTACCTTAAAAGATAGTACACTAACCAATATGCGGTATTTTGCCTTAAAAAAAAGAACAGCAGTTGTTTACTGATATCGCGGCGGAACTGTGATTAGTTTGACAATTACAAATAGTTTGTTGCNAAAAAAAGAACAGCAGTTGTTTACTGATATCGCGGCGGAACTGTGATTAGTTTGACAATTACAAATAGTTTGTTGCTCCCACGTAAAAAAACAGAGGTTACTTCGCACATAGAAAGAAAAATGAATGTTGTCGACAGCTGTTGAAGTTTTCCGCAGTGTTTTTATTTTCTTTATCCCTGCATTCTGTTGCTTATACTGTATTGGTCACTTATCATCTTTTATTCAAAGGAAGCCATGCGAAACCATGTGAATGTCCTCGTATATTGCAACACACTGTTTTACATTTAGCTGTATTGAGAAGCGTAGAACGATACAGAATATATATTAAGAAATAATTCTGAACTTTCTTAAAATATTCAATAGAAAGTGTTCATTTGTACTATCACAGCTAAAATCACACAAATTAGAAAACCTGGCACACACTGTCACAAAATGAATGCTGCAAACCTGTAACTCGTGGGAACACATTCTTTTGCAAACCAGTCAAAATGGACCTTGCCCTGTCGTCCAAGGTAAGATCTCCCAATAAGAGGATTCTCGGAAGTGATGACCAATGGCAATTATCACACATCTTAACTTGAACTTCTGAGATGGTATCAGCAATTTACGCACTGAACATCAGTATTTCTACCTGAATTTGTATATAGCAGTACAGCTGTTGCTCTTTGTTGCTTCTGTACGTGTACAAATACAATGTATTTACAATGTTTTGTTTTCGAAAATTTACAAAAAATTGTTTTCATACAAAAAATATTTTAGCTCCGCTTACAAAAACTTTTTACCGTGATGTTATATATATATATATATATATATATATATATATGGTTATACTCCTTCAAAGACGAATTAAAAAATACTTTAGCCATATACAAAATTAAAGTATATAAAATAGTTTATATAAGTCATAATAATATTTACTTCTTTGTTGATGTCAGCCATAGCAATAACATTATTTGAAATGCTATACTGTCTAAAGGTGCAACCGTCCTCAAGCCAGGTAGGCTATTCTCAGAATTGTTATGAAGTGATCAGGCCTTATCTGGACAGCCTGCCTGATCACACCTTCAAACAATGAACCAGGGCACGAGCGTGATTGCAATAACACCTTGCAAAAGAGAGTTGCAGAAACCCCCTCCACCGGCCAGTAAATGGGACCGAAAATATTAAACAACGCGCCCGATATAGGCCAGCGTAACACCGGGAGCGGCGTCTTTTGTCGTCGGGCNACCGAAAATATTAAACAACGCGCCCGATATAGGCCAGCGTAACACCGGGAGCGGCGTCTTTTGTCGTCGGGCCACTATAACGAGAAGACCACTGAATATGGGTGTGTCCGGCCGTCGTTACGCGCCTCCTAGAATCAGCCTCCGGCAAAATGAACAAGGTAGGGACTTTCCAATTAGATTGAAATATTAATGGCGTGAAGTAGTAATGCATAATACAATTAATTAGCATCATGGTGTTCCATTTAAGCTCCTCCTATCAATAGTCACGTAAATAGTTATTGTTCAATAAACTCCATCTTATACTGCTGTGCTCTACCTAATCATGACTCATTATTTAGCTACGCCCATAGCCCCTCTCAGGTAGGAATTGACGTAAAAGTAAATTCATAACAGAATGTACGGAATTTCCAGGAGTGATGAGTGACGTACAGCTATGTTATTAACAGCGACGCACAGCAATGTTATTAACTTTTTACTCTGTCTTTTTTAACAGCATATACGCTATTCTTGCAAATGAACAAACTCTGTATATTTACAAAATAAGACATTGTGCATTAACAAAATTCTGTAATTATACAAGAATTGCTCAGTCGCATGTAAAAAAATGTTTACAATATGATAACGCACATACAAATGTAAATAACACGTGGGCGTACCGTGTACCTGTTTTGCAACGTTCAACAGTAACAGCGAGTTCGAATTTTATCCAAATCAATCAGAGATAAGCAGAGGACCTACTATGCTCTTGCTCATAAACAATCTTGTTCGCAACTCCGCCTTGAGCGTGCTGGTGCAAATTACAATTTACGCGTAGGGACATGGCTGCTTTCCCTAAGCCTCTGGATGAATTTCACATTGGAAAAGTAGTTCGGAGCGTGCTCCGCCCTCTCCACTGCTCCCCTGCGCAAGTAAGTCGTTCAACCCTAGTGAAGTTCAAAGTTTGAGCTCGGCGCCTCGCGGTTATCGTTACGAGGGCACGAGACGTGGAGACGCACCAACCCACNTGAAGTTCAAAGTTTGAGCTCGGCGCCTCGCGGTTATCGTTACGAGGGCACGAGACGTGGAGACGCACCAACCCACGATCGCTAACCAGACCAGCTGTTATTCTTTAGAACTGTCCACTGTTAATTGAGCACTTCTGAAAGCCCTGCTTAAGATCTCGTTTCATCCTCATATTGTATCCTTCCGCCGTATCTAAAAAATAGTCCTTTCGCGGTTACTTCTAACTTTTCTGAAGCCCTGCTAAAGTTATATTTCCATACTATTCCTCCGCCTCGCCAAACAAACCTTAACCTACTCTGGAAAATCACGCTAACGGGACAACGCGCCGCATTCGTGCGCAACAATTTAACAACAATTTGCATGATAACTATTTCCTACCCGGTATTACCACTGTATTTAAGTGTCTGAAATAATATAATTTATATGTTGAATATAAGCAAAAGTTCAGTTTAACCAAAAGTAAGATAATTTTATGTTAACAAAAGTATAAAACGTTTGTGATAGATTACATATTATAAAAAAAAAACAATACGTCATACATGGAGTGATTTTTCAAATGTTTGATTCAAAAGATGTGAAGAAACCGCGAATAGATTATACACACGAATACATAGAATTACTACTTTTATTGCCAGATTAAAAGTGACTTCTTTGGAACACCAGCGCACCTTGCGGTGGAAATATTTCCTATGCCAAACTCTCCCATAAGGAATCTCGTTTTATTACCAACCTGAGTAAAATAAACCTTACCCAATTTAGAGATACAGATTTTGCATGCTGTTACGAGAAAATGTATTGGCTCATGAAGTGGATTATAGAGGCCAAAAGGATCATTTTGAAGTTCATAAAAAATCTTGTTGGCGTGGCTTTCTTTACTCCCAGTGAAGAACTGCAACCGTTTTACCAGTCAACCAGTAACACAAAAAGCAAAACAACAATTGTTTGATAATATTTCACCGTTTTCCAGCTAAAGTAATTAACTTTCTACAAATCCATCAACTTTTTGTGATACCGTTTTATACAGCATATACAATATTCAGTAATTTGCGAGTTCAACTTCCATATGAAGTTTTGCAGTAGTTATTTTCGACAAGTAATGAAACGGGTTTGTTACAAAAATGTTTTTGTGGTAAGCTCCAAAGCATTGTAAGTAGGAAATTTAATAAGCACGAAGAAAGAAAACAGCCGTACACGCATAATTATTTTGAACTTCTTTATATATAAATAAATCGCATTTCCCTCGCAACATATTTTAGCGCACTTTCAATGACGTGAAAATCTTTCCTTCTCACTACCACCCCTCCATGTTACTCTGTGACGTTAATCGACGATAGTTTTATAATCTGACTGATCTTCGAAAAGCCGCTACTCCACTGGACGTCTACACACCACTCTCTTACATCGACACCACTTATGAGTTAATATCAAAGTAGAGCGAGAGAACTTCTCAATTCAACGTATGTATTAAGTCTAAAATAAAATACTGGTCATAAATATCAAAGAGAAAATAACCCAGTTGTATACCAATAAATATAATAAAATTAGTTACTGAATTTCATGAATGATTGCTGGCTGAAAATCTGAAGCCCCTAAAGGGTTCACCTTTGTAATAAGAGGTAATTTAGTCAAACTTCACGAGTCCATTGACTGCAATTTCGTCGTCATAGCTATCACGTTTAGTTTACATATAGCTAGGAACATAAAACGTAACTGTGGCATGTCCGATCATGATTTTTTTATTTATAAAGATGAACTGGTAGTGCGTAAAATAATTAACTTTCTCCGTAGACATAATTTTCATCTGCTAATGTTATCAGTACACTGAGTATAAGTATTTTCGTTACTATTTTTAACAATTGGTCAAAATAATGCCGTTTCATACAGGCTATTCACGGTAAAGTGAGCACTTTTGAAAGCCGTATCCTTTTTGAATAATAGTAAATAAATATATTTTAGTTTAGCCTTAGACGCTAACTTCCAAGTGCGGTGCAATATACGCGCTGTGTTTAACATTTACATAGCAAAATTTACTTTAAAAAGGTGGTTAAAGGATAAGAAATGGTTGAAAGAAAAAAGTAACTGGGGTCTCAGAAGTGCTCAAACTACCGTGAACAGCCTATAATCACGCTTACGTAATTTTTATTAGCCAGAAAATTAACGGGAAACCGTGCAAAATTGAACAGTTTATTGTTATTCATCTGTGTGCAAGTGAGAATGAATCCAAAATATATGCGAAATTCGACTTTTCACCATTTCTATTTCAAACAAACACACAGTGTTCAAAAAGCGACTTTTCACGTATTCTATTTCAAACAAACACACAGTGTTCAAAAAGCGTCCCCTCACAAGATCATTATTGTCACGAAAAGGTTTCGTAGTGCGCCAATACATAAAACATAAAATCAGAAACATTTATAACACCTTAAAATAGCAAATATTAATGAGAACACCCCTAAAACATAACGAAATCAAATTCGTAGTAGATAGCCATAATATACTATCGGAAACCGTAGTTCGGAACTAGAATATCGGCACATTCTTTGATCCCCAAATGAACAATACATCACCCAACTCCGTAGTCTTGTAAAAGCGAGCGTGGTGCCCCAGATCGCGAAATTATTGATTTCCAACAGTGAAAAAGTGTGGATTTATTATTCATGTATTATAATCTAGCAAGAGAAAGAAGTTCTGTTAGTTCCTTGCTTTTAGAAATGGTTAATATATTTTGACTGTAGTAGTAAATGCGTTTAAAGAAAAAGCGCTTCGCAAAAACGGATTTTAATAAAACTAAATAAAATTTAACCACAACCTAAGACTTGATTAGTTGAGTTTGAAAGAAGTATAGATTAAATATTTTAGTAGGATCCACTTTTGGCTCTATGGTTAGAGACTAGCTTCGTAGAAAAAAGTTCCAGAGTTCGACATAACAGCAAATTTATTTAATTAATGTGTTTGTGGTGGTGGGGGGGGGGGAGTGCGTTATGATGTTTTTTGACGCTGGTCGGCGGGTTTTTCTCGGGGATTTTCCGTTTCGCCTGCCCTTTCGTTCCGGGGCTACTCCATCCTCACCTCGCCGGCTCTCAAGACCTCGATGTCATTGGCTGGGCTGCCGGCCGGTTATCAGGCGCTGATTGGCGAGCGGCATTTGGACGTGCTGGTCAGGGACGCCAGTTTTCCGGCTGGAGTTCGCGGTATTAGCTATAGCCTATTCGCAGTTTCTTTACACTTTTTGAATCAAACCTTTGAAAAATGACCCCATGTAAGACGTGTTTGGTTGCATATATATGAAAATGTCCTTTATAACAAGCGTTTTATACTTGTGTTAACCAAAAAGTACCTTATTACTTGTAAAATTAATATTTCACTTATACTTTATTAGTAAATTATATTATTTTGTATGTAACTAATTTGAGTAAAGAGAGAGAGAGAGAAAATATGTGTGTTGGCAATGCCTAGTAAGAAATAGTTCTTGCAAAGTACACTGAGTGCGCACGAATGCAGTGCGTTGGCGCTCTGGTGTAATTTTCTAAGCTCTGTTTGCATGAGGCGGAGGAATATCCTGAAAGTAGAACTTTAATAGGGCTTCAGAAAAGTTGGAAGTAACCACGAATTTACTTTATAGTTTAATCTATTTATTAGTAAGTATTCTGTGCTTTTCTATGATGTATAATGGTCAACGTCATCATTCTTCATTATGATAAAAAAAACCTAACTGATACNATGATAAAAAAAACATAACTAATATAGAAAATCACTCGTGTGCTCTGTTTGAAAATAAAGTGCGGATATGGAGTCATTATTACTGTGAACGAAAATGTTTAATAAGTCTAAATGTTTTGAAAACCCCCATTACGCTACAAAAACCACGTTGGAATTGTTTATTCTGCCTTTCCCGTTGGCAACACTGGCATCGTCATCCCCCCTCCCCTTTTTTCCATGTCCGGCAAACTCAATATCCTATGTTTAATTTTTAGTGCAATGCGAGCAGTGCTGCCAGACGTACAATAATTCTGGTATTTGTACTAGATTTTCTCTCTTGGTACCAGGTACCGGAATTTTCTCATTGTAATATATGTATATATACCAGATTTTTNCAATGTCCTATGTTTAATTTTTAGTGCAATGCGAGCAGTGCTGCCAGACGTACAATAATTCTGGTATTTGTACTAGATTTTCTTTCTTGGTACCAGGTACCGGATTTTTCTCATTGTGATATGAATATATACCAGATTTTGGTTAGTCAGAAAAATTTGTTAAAATTTATTGATATTGCAATAGTATCGGTATAAATTATTTTCTAAGCTAAAATAAAAATAATTGTATGACACAGCTGCTTAAGCATATTTTATGTTATGTTGTATATCTAATTTGTAGCAATACATAGTGTCAAATCGGACTATAAAGTCATTAAGACTTTTAAAAATTAATAATGTATTTTTAGTATGTAATTAAATATGTTTAAAGTGAATCAAAATTTTCATTTTGTAAAATGAGTGCCGGTAAGAAATCTCTGTGCTTCTTGAAAAAAATGTACAAAATATAAAATGTAACCCATAGTATTCCAAAATCCGAAATAAAGTGTTTTATTGTTTGAAAATTGTGCTAATTTTATTTCGGATTTAAAATAACTCTGATGTAATCACAGTATTATGTGAAGAAAGAGAAAAAGGGGGCGGGGGGAGGCGCTCATTTCTATTAGAGTACCAGAATTGTATGGAGAATACCAAAATTTTAGGGTCCACAGTACCAGAATTTAATTTTCCTCATCTGGCAACACTGAATGCGAGATTGGAATCCCACAGCCGCCTGTCATCAGCTGGCTCACAAAATATTATTCTGCAGAAGACACGCTAGCATCCGTTGCCAAGCTGTCGTCTACTGAGGGTGATAGGGGCCGTGTTTTACGCAAAGTTGTAGTAAATTGCTCAATTACATTTAATGTTTTATTCTTTAAATAGTCTATATTTTTTTCCTAACAATTTCCATGTAAACGAAGCAATAAAAATTATGACACAGTTTAAAATTATTGTTCATTCTTATTTAAAACGGATTTTTTTTCTTATATTCATGTACCTGAGTATCCATCTCTGATTGACTGAGCATCTTCTGAAATTTATAAAACGATCTTTAATATGTTGTTGATTATAATAAATACATAAATGTTTTTGTGTAGTTTTATTTTAAGTTTTACAATCTCTTCAAAATTATGTTCATAGATTGATGGAAATTAGATCATTCTGACATAGAGATAGATCATTCAGCGCTGCAAAATAGACGACTTCACCTATGTACTTCACAACAGTATGAATGAGTCACATATGGCCATAACTATTTGACTTGCTTAAATACNTAAATAGTCTATATTTTTTTCCTAACAATTTCCATGTAAACGAAGCAATAAAAATTATGACACAGTTTAAAATTATCGTTCATTCTTATTTAAAACGGATTTTTTTGCTTATATTCATGTACCTGAGTATCCATCTCTGATTGACTGAGCATCTTCTGAAATTTATAAAACGATATAAAACGATATGTTGTTGATTATAATAAATACATAAATGTTTTTGTGTAGTTTTATTTTAAGTTTTACAATCTCTTCAAAATTATGTTCATAGATTGATGGAAATTAGATCATTCTGACATAGAGATAGATCATTCAGCGCTGCAAAATATACGACTTCACCTATGTACTTCACAACAGTATGAATGAGTCACATATGGCCATAACTATTTGACTTGCTTAAATACNGACGACTTCACCTATGTACTTCACAACAGTATGAATGAGTCACATATGGCCATAACTATTTGACTTGCTTAAATACGAACGAAATATTGTGGCGGACCAGAATAGACTGTCACTGGCAATAATGCACATACATTGTTGGCAATGAGAAGAAGAATATGACTGGCTCTTAACATCGAAGTCTTGACAGCCAACGGGGGTGAATCGAGGTGAATATGGAGCAGCGCCGGGATGAAGGGGCGGTGGAAACGGGAGATCCCCGAGAAAACCCGCCGACCAGCGGCATCATCCAGCACGATTACCACATGTGGTAATCCGGGAGCGACTCCGCTGGGAATCGAACCTGGCTCGCCTAGGTGGGAGGTGAGTAGTCTGACCACTACACTACCTCGACCCCTATACGTGTCGTGAGGCGCCCCTACGTCTGGAGATATCAGCGCTGTTTTGAGAAACAGAAGCGGGGAAGCGGCAATGGCGAAGCTGGCACGTGCGTGGAATATCGCAGCGTCTTTTTGCGCGAAGCAGTGAACTGGCGTGCAATATTTCCAGTGTGCTGAGTACAACGAGAGGTGGCCCTATTACTTTAGTGCAAGGGCCTTTACTTTGTAGGCGAAGTTCAGTGCAATCGCCTTTAAAGATTCACAGATATTCACGCAGTATATTTTAGGACACGGCGGTATGAAAATGCCGTTTTCGACGATGCTAACGTGTTTTCAAAAAATGTTTGTAATATGTGGGATGTCTTTAAAATGGTATTCTCGGCTAGTCTGCTGAGTGTAATTCCTTTCCCTGCGGAAAGAGAAAGCGAATACGTACGGTATGTGTGACACACTGCAAAGCAATTCGCCTGCTTTGCAGCGGGTGACTAATGTGTGGCAGTAGGCAACTTTATCCTTTACTTACTATAACCAACATTNAATTCGCCTGCTTTGCAGCGGGTGACTAATGTGTGGCAGTAGGCAACTTTATCCTTTACTTACTATAACCAACATTCAACAATTAAGGACATGAACGTATTAAAATTGATTCACTTCGTGCCGGAGGAATACTTCAGACATTCATTGCAAACGAAAGTATTGTTATATTCTTTTGCATATCGTTCGACTTCGCTGTCGTTCCGAATGTTCGTAATATGTGCATAAGTTTCCAAACCAAAGGCTTGCAGCTGNAATTCGCCTGCTTTGCAGCGGGTGACTAATGTGTGGCAGTAGGCAACTTTATCCTTTACTTACTATAACCAACATTTAACAATTAAGGACATGAACGTATTAAAATTGATTCACTTCGTGCCGGAGGAATACTTCAGACATTCATTGCAAACGAAAGTATTGTTATATTCTTTTGTATATCGTTCGACTTCGCTGTCGTTCCGAATGTTCGTAATATGTGCATAAGTTTCCAAACCAAAGGCTTGCAGCTGNTATATCGTTCGACTTCGCTGTCGTTCCGAATGTTCGTAATATGTGCATAAGTTTCCAAACCAAAGGCTTGCAGCTGTTATAAAGTTAAACACGTACGTGAATAGGAAATGACAGGTACAGGCCAAGCTTTTTGCTGTTTATCACTAAGGAAACTTGCGAAGCAAACAGAAATATTATTTTAATTTCGACATGTGCAGGAAGTTACTGAATGTCTAAGTAAATTTCATTCAGTTATGGTTATGTAAGTGAACTAATGCCTAAAGTATCTGCGCAAGTCATTTTTTAAAGCTTATAAGATTAACACATTTTTGAAAATCAATTTTTAGCTCGCAAAGAAAATATATGTGCGGTAAATTCACGCATTCATTAATTGATTAACTCGATTCGTGCCACATTCATTTGACGCCAGTGTTCATTCGCCCAGTGGCATCACTTTCACGGTAGATGTAAAGTATCCTGTACACATTTTAAACCATTCTGACGGTTTGCAATGAAATCAAACTTGTTTACTTTTTGGCGTTCCGGGATATACATGTACACACAATATTTTCAGCATATCCTACGTTTCAAAACCCGAATCACTAGTGTTTGTTAAACAAATAATAAAAAATGAATATAAACCTGTATAATATCTATAAACATTGTTATTTGCATAGCAAATCTGCAAGGATTTGTTATTCAGTATCAACAGGGCCTATTAATTTTTTTTTCAAAAAGACGGGTCTAAAAGATGAGGTGATTAGATGGTTAGAACGTCATAGGTCCAGTTCACACACAATAAAACATTTAAATGCTTGATTTCGGTTGTGTTAACAGAGCAAAAACCATTATAAAAACCTTTGCTGTGAGTGCCACCCAGCTAATAGCCGAATGGAAAACAAACAAATTTCTCTGGCGATGTGTTTGTACGTTGGTATGAAAGCTCTGGGAATTTGCTTTCTGATGAATGGCGGTNACAGAGCAAAAACCATTATAAAAACCTTTGCTGTGAGTGCCACCCAGCTAATAGCCGAATGGAAAACAAACAAATTTCTCTGGCGATGTGTTTGTACGTTGGTATGAAAGCTCTGGGAATTTGCTTTCTGATGAATGGCGGTGTGTTGGTCAAGAGCACGGTGTCGCGTCCTCACTTGCGAGATCACGTTAAATGCTCTACCACGTCATGTGCCCGGCTAAGGTTACTTCTACTACCGGTTGCCGGTTGGGAAGATCAGTGTTAAAAGTTTGGTAAAGGGAGAATCTTCGCCACTATGTAAGCGCTAGTGTCACATGTAAACCAGATTTTCTCTATTTTCTACGTTAAAAAACAGGATAATTGCAATGACAATAAATAAAATATAAAATAACATAGTAACCAAGTAAATTATTAATAACGTAGCTTAAAATTGTAATTAAAAGTTACATTTTGAAACACTGCTCACCTAGCGGCGGAAATTTTCCCTATGCCAAACTCTCCCATAAGAAATATCGTTTTGTTCGTAACGTGATTAGAATAAACCTTAGTCCAGCCGCGACCTCGCGAACGAGAGAGTTCATTATCTTATATGCTGTTCACTGTTCTTTGAGCACTTTTGAAACCCACCTCTGGAAAATGTAACTGCTCTCTAACTGCACGTGTTTAAATTGAGACACTGACTGGCATGCGCACAATAAAGTTGGTATCAACACAAATAAAGTAGTTCCACGTATTAACGTTGAATTAAACGTGTAGGCAAACAGAAGTGAATATTGAAAACATTTATTTTACTTTATATATTTCTAATGAATACAAGTGTAAGGACTAACACGTTTGAATATTTAATTTTTCTAAATATTTACATTTCACATGACCGACGCATGAATAAGGTAAGCAGGTCCATCGGAATGTCAATTTTGCATATGGCATAAGAATATACAGTATGCATACAAGCAGCTCTTAAGCAGGGCTTTCTAAAGTGCTCAGTTTACCGTGAGCAACCAATACATTGATATACTCAAGCACTCATACGACGTCGTCCTTCGTTTCTATAAATTTTCGAAAATTTATCACATTACTATATAGGCGCATTGAGAAAAAATTGTGAACTTTTCTTCGTGTGTATGTATGTATGTATGTATATATATATATATATATATATATATATATATATATATATGATGGCTTTCCTGCATTTGTTAAGGAAAGAGTCAATCAAAGGTAGTGAAGTTCTCACATTTGTATAGTAGCAGTTCTTTACGAAAAATAATAACAGAGCAGGCTTGAATCACCCGTAACCAAACCACGTGTCCAGAATTTTCTACTTTTATTTAATGTCCAATTTTATTATACACAAACAGAGAAGAAAAGTTTATATTTACAAAGTATACTAAAAACGTTATTTTACCTTCTCTTGGCAAAATACTTGAGAAATATTCGATTTCGTTCGGGATCAACAAATATTTGAGTGAGATAGATTGCTGTCCAACTATATGACAACAATGGACTACTGCAGAGAAAGTGCGGATATTTGAAAGCACGAATAGACACAAAGATTGTCAGGGAGGGAAGAATACAATTCTAAAAGTACGTTTTCATTTTCAACGATGAACTTTTTTATTGGACTTATTTCCGGAAACTATCGAACTCGGAAATGTTCGAAAACGTTTCCGAACAACAGAGAATAAGCTCCCTGTGTCATTCGTAAAAGTGCGGCATCCAATGTCGCCAAAAGCCAAGAATAATTAAAACGTCAACATTTTCGATATTTTTAGTTACGTAAACATCAAAACCAATGTTTCGATTTTAAAACTTTACAGGATTTATATTTTATAGCATGGTAACATTAAAAATATGACATATATTTTCTGAAGCTCATATTCTCAATTCAAATAAAAACCAAAATGTCATTTTAATTGTGTTTGCATTTCACACCCGCAAGCTGCAACCTAGACGAGTAATTTTAATTTCTGTCCGTAATATGTTCAAAGGTGAAATTTCATTCCAAATAAAGCGTGCTTCGAGTAAACGACACAGGTTAATTTGGCTGTAAAAAATATGTGCTTGTTCTTTACTGCTACGATTTAGGAAAAGTTTTCCTAGTCATAATTAAATTTTCTTGTAAATCTATAAATTACACTGACAATTAAAGACGGCATTGTGTTTTTTTCCTAAGCACATAGTTGTAACATTTTTTTTGTTACATTATACATGTTTTGAAATATTTTTTAAACATTGGACACCCTAAGGATTTTCAGAGAACAATNTACATATATTTTCTGAAGCTCATATTCTCAATTCAAATAAAAACCAAAATGTCATTTTAATTGTGTTTGCATTTCACACCCGCAAGCTGCAACCTAGACGAGTAATTTTAATTTCGGTCCGTAATATGTTCAAAGGTGAAATTTCATTCCAAATAAAGCGTGCTTCGAGTAAACGACACAGGTTAATTTGGCTGTAAAAAANATGTTCAAAGGTGAAATTTCATTCCAAATAAAGCGTGCTTCGAGTAAACGACACAGGTTAATTTGGCTGTAAAAAAATATGTGCTTGTTCTTTACTGCTACGATTTAGGAAAAGTTTTCCTAGTCATAATTAAATTTTCTTGTAAATCTATAAATTACACTGACAATTAAAGACGGCATTGTGTTTTTTTCCGAAGCACATAGTTGTAAGATTTTTTTTTGTTACATTATACATGTTTTGAAATATTTTTTAAACATTGGACACCCTAAGGATTTTCAGAGAACAATNTTTTTTTTTGTTACATTATACATGTTTTGAAATATTTTTTAAACATTGGACACCCTAAGGATTTTCAGAGAACAATGCTTAAATTTATTTGCTTAGATAATGTTTACACTGTACATGATAAGGTCATACTTAAGTAATTCATGCTATAAGGTGTATTAATCCATGCTAGAAATGAATGTAGAGGAAAAAGGCATGCAAAAAGGATAAGAGAGACAGTTTAGAGGAATGTTGAAAGAAAACTATTATACAATTATTTCAATAAGGTTTTTGTTACAACTGGATAAAATAAGTCAATAACTGAATAATATTAAGATTATTTCGTTGCGTATTCTACCTATAAAACACGCCTCTCTTGAGTCTAATGTTTTACGCAGACTGTTGGTATCATTGAGGACTGGTCTGTGGGATTTTCAAGAACCTATGTATTGAGTCCGTCATAAAATCAGATGTATGTAGAGCAGTGATTCCCAAAGTTCTATGAACCATGACCCATTTTAAAAAATGCCAAAGTTCAGGACCCACTTTAATACCTTATGCGAGAAACGTACCGTTTCGCTGTTCCATCATGTTCACATTGTACTTCTTACGTAGCGTAAGGCAGTGAAGGGCAGTATGGTTAATAACATAGTTTAAAAAGTTGAAGTATTAAATAACAATTTTGATGAAAAAGANAGGCAGTGAAGGGCAGTATGGTTAATAACATAGTTTAAAAAGTTGAAGTATTAAATAACAATTTTGATGAAAAAGATACCTAATCAAACAGCATTACACCATGTGTTATATTAATGTGTTCTAAATTATAACATTTATAACTGATGCATATANTACCTAATCAAACAGCATTACACCATGTGTTATATTAATGTGTTCTAAATTATAACATTTATAACTGATGCATATATTTATGTATGAAATTATATCTTTCGGGGCCCACCAAATTTTAGTCTACGACCCACCAGTGGGTCGTGACCCATACTTTGGGAAATACTGATGTAGACAATTAGAATATTAATTCTGATACCCAGCCGAATGTTAAATGAGATCACCCAAAGAGCTTTTGCTCATAGCACTTCCTATAAATACGAAATACGGACATCATAAGTGTTCTGTAAAAACTGCTGAGTAAAAATGTGCACTATTATATATTAGTATATTAATGTTTGTTGCAAATTTGTAGTTAATATATTTTAAAATTTCATATAAATTCATATTCTTACGTACCGTTCTTTGGGCAGTGACTTCAGAATAAATGCACTGACCAATAAATTTTATTTCATTTTCTTGAAGTACATTGTTGATTTACGTTTGCTTACACATAACTGAAAATACATTATAAAAATTTATGAAGATCGACGATAGCTAGGAGTTACGAAAATCACAGAAATAGATAGCACGCAAAGATGTATTGTATGATGTTTTCTAAAGCGCTCAGCTAAAGGTTCATTTTGCTGCTTGAAATAATAACAATGAAATATCACAAATTTGCATCTACTGGTGGTAATTGGTAAAAATTAATTGTACGTGTTAAATTATTAATTTATATATCGTAGTCAATTCGTTATCGNGTAACTGAAAATACATTATAAAAATTTATGAAGATCGACGATAGCTAGGAGTTACGAAAATCACAGAAATTGATAGCACGCAAAGATGTATTGTATGGTGTTTTCTAAAGCGCTCAGCTAAAGGTTCATTTTGCTGCTTGAAATAATAACAATGAAATATCACAAATTTGCATANATAGCACGCAAAGATGTATTGTATGGTGTTTTCTAAAGCGCTCAGCTAAAGGTTCATTTTGCTGCTTGAAATAATAACAATGAAATATCACAAATTTGCATATACTGGTGGTAATTGGTAAAAATTAATTGTACGTGTTAAATTATTAATTTATATATCGTAGTCAATTCGTTATCGAGATATTTTTAAAAACATATTTGCTTCATATTACCTTGTAAAGCCGGAAACATTAATATAAATAAAAACTTGGGATATACTTTTCTGAGTGATGGGGGTGTGTGGTACGAGAAAATATATTTACAGAAGCTTTTAAAACCCCCTACCCCCACAAACACATACATAAAATGATTTTTTCTTTTTCCCAAACTTGCTATACCATTATCGGGAAATAAAAGTTAGTTAGCTGTGTTGAGTTGAGAGATTTGGGCGGCTCTTAACAACCANAAAGCCGGAAACATTAATATAAATAAAAACTTGGGATATACTTTTCTGAGTGATGGGGGTGTGTGGTACGAGAAAAAATATTTACAGAAGCTTTTAAAACCCCCTACCCCCACAAACACATACACAAAATGATTTTTTCTTTTTCCCAAACGTGCTATACCATTATCGGGAAATAAAAGTTAGTTAGCTGTGTTGAGTTGAGAGATTTGGGTGGCTCTTAACAACCANGTGCTATACCATTATCGGGAAATAAAAGTTAGTTAGCTGTGTTGAGTTGAGAGATTTGGGTGGCTCTTAACAACCAGGTTTTGAGAACTGATGAGGGTGAAATGAGGTGAGAATGTAGCCGCGCCGGAGTGCAAGGGCGGGGGAAACGGGAGATCCCCGAAGAAAAAAACCTGCCGACTATCGGCATTGTTCCGCACGATTCCCACTTGCGAAAATCCGGAGTGACCCGGCCGGGTATTGTTCACCTTGGTAGGAGGCGAGCAGGCTAACCTCTCAGCCACCGCACCCCTAGGTTAATTAGCGATGGAGCGTTGTTGTGGGGCGTTAAATGCCACGCATGGTGGTGTGAAGTTCATGGGGCCTGCCAGATCATTGAGAGGTTTGTGNGTTGTTGTGGGGCGTTAAATGCCACGCATGGTGGTGTGAAGTTCATGGGGCCTGCCAGATCATTGAGAGGTTTGTGTGCTGAGTCCAATTGCTGATCCGGCAGTGTGTAGGAATGGTAAGGTCATATTAGAGGAGGAATTGACAATCGTCAGCCGTTCCTTGACAGCTTCACAAGCACACCCCGTTTTTTTTATAAATTTAAAGGACATAACAAATTTTTTCCCACAGTTTCTTGTCTTGTTTGCTTGAAACGGAGATAAAATTATTATTGCATAAAAATGTCAAAATCCTTAAATTAGGNGTTGTTGTGGGGCGTTAAATGCCACGCATGGTGGTGTGAAGTTCATGGGGCCTGCCAGATCATTGAGAGGTTTGTGCGCTGAGTCCCATTGCTGATCCGGCGGTGTGTAGGAATGGTAAGGTCATATGAGAGAAGGAATTGACAATCGTCAGCCGTTCCTTGACAGCTTCACAAGCACACCGTTTTTTTTATAAATTTAAAGGACATAACAAATTTTTTCCCCTCAGTTTCTTGTCTTGTTTGCTTGAAACGGAGATAAAATTATTATTGCATAAAAATGTCAAAATCCTTAAATTAGGTTCGGATTCGCACTGACTACTTCAGAAGTTGTTTCACTACAAGTAACAATTTACAAGTAACTTCATATGTTTAAAAAGAACGTCCTCCGTTCAGTGAGCTTGTAACACTGGCCCTTTGACATCTTTAAGCCACTAATCTTAACGATAAAATTTCCCAGTACGAAATTCCACTTGTACAATACGGCAACGTTGTATGGAAAAGTACTTCGTTATTTCACATCTTGCGGTCGATATCGTGCCCGATGCCACAGCTGAGGCCGGCAGCTGGTTTTAATAGATAAACGTCTCTGGATAGATCTCGTTCAACCCTATTTTTATGCCAGTAAAACGAATGTTATTTTACCTACACATTTTGTCAGACATGTTTTGGTATAGTAGTTGACTTATCAGAGCTTCCCTTGAAACATTGAGCATTTTGATAGAAGAGAGATATATTGTAATAAGTCTTCCACCCACTTTGAGGTGTTGCCAGATTGCACAAGTAAATGCCCACAGGACGTGACGGGCCCACTACGTGAAAGAATAAGCTGTCGGGAAGTACACATTTTATTTTTTTGTTGTCCATTTTTAAATGACGCGTTTCAGAAGTGCAGAAAGCAGCGCGTACTGGCATGGCCACAGCCGTGCCGTCCAGCGGTGCAGGAGCAGCTCGCCCAACTAACGCTTGAAATGACGTTTGTGGTCGTGCACGTCGCAGTGCACCCCATTACAAATGGTGGTTTTTACCGAGATACACGATAAAGTATTATTCTGCTATAAAACTTTTTTTACTGTCCGAAAACTCGAAAAAAATAATGACGGAAATAGTTTAAGCAGCGCGCCCAGGCAATGATGTTTTTGTTCCATGTTATCTTTATTGCTGTAAAAATAGTTTTGGCAACTCTCGCTTAATTGTTTTTAAATCTATAGGATGCAGCATCCAGAGACATAGATATACGTTTAATGACATGGTTTGAACACAAATATAAAATTATTGTACACCCTGAAAAAATTGAAACTAACGTGAGAAATATACTTTACATTTAACAAAGTGTGCTAGTTCAATCCAGTGATGAAAGAAAATTTTAATAACATTGCACATGACACTTTTATAATGTTTACAACTTACAAAAAAGTAATACAGAAACTTTTTTTTTTATTGGCGTAGTTTAACAAATCCCAACATCCCAAGGAATTGTATTTTGTGTAAAATGACAGGTTTTTGTCGCAATGGTACCGAACGCAGTAATACTCGTTTTAATTGTCACGCTGTATAATGCAATATTTTTCGCGAGGGAAATAGTCGGTAATTATTGTGAGCGCTGTTCCTAACCAAATAACTGTATGAAAAACCGCTAAGATTTTATTGCAATTAAATGTTTCGGCCCTTGGAGTCNCGCTGTTCCTAACCAAATAACTGTATGAAAAACCGCTAAGATTTTATTGCAATTAAATGTTTCGGCCCTTGGAGTCAAAATGTTTAAAGAAAATATTGTTAGCAACTTCCTCTGCGGAGCGCAGATGTCGAAGTAAGCTCATCTCCCCATGAGCACGTGCGCTCGATTGAATAACTAAATAGCTTATTGTTAATTCTCCGTAGAACTGATTCCGTTTTTGTTCAGTAAAATAATGTTGATGATATATTTGGGCTTGCATGCTTAGTTGACACAAAAATAATTGCTTTGTGAAGTTAATAAAACGTGTATTTACTTTTACATCCATTCTATGACGTCATAAAATTTCGTTGTTGATTAACACTTAGGGAAGCAGCCATCGTAATGCATTCTATGTTTACTGCTATTTCTTCGATACTCAGCGATATTATCTTAGAGTTCATTATCAGTTACCAGGGACTTTATTCCCCGTTATATTTCTAAATGTAAAAATATTCTAGTAAAACTTTAATTGTGCAGCCCTCTAACCTGCCCTAGTGCTTCTAGTTTCTAGAATACTGTAGCCACCGTTACTTTATAATCACTCTCAAATCATAAAAATTTTCTTCCTTAGGCAAACTGTTAAATCTTTCGCAAATTCTCAGACATTATCAACGAAAAAATATTCACATTGTGTCATAAATATGGGAAATGTTAGTAAAGTGGTCATATTTTGCCCTTATTTTCATACCTGAAATGTTATGCAACTTCTAAAATTTACGTTTTCATTTCCAGTTTCTTTCAGCATGCATGGGTGTAGGTCGTAGGTATGAATTATGGGACGTTCTGTATAACAAGCACGCAGTATTATACTAGTGCCCTAACAGACACCTCAGTGATAGCAGTCTGCCATATTGCATTATTAATTTAAGGTCATTAACGTGACGATTGTTCTTGTTTCCTGAAAATGAGAATGTGAATTCAGGATCGCAATACTAGCAAGGTCATAAGAAGAGTTACATAATAGTACATTCAAAAATGCAATGTGTAAATTTCATTACGTAATAACGTTGAAATAACGTGAAGATGAAAAATATTTTGAATAGCAGGAAGCTCATTTTCGTATTTTAGAACTTATTCGTTAGCAAGCGCGTATATATGCTAGGAAAAACAGCTAAACGAATCTGTAATCTCTGCTTTTATATGCTGTCATCGTTTGAAGAACAATCGAGCCTATTAAGTCGAGGGGACGTTTTTTGTGACGAGAAGAGTATTATGGTTGCTGTGGCTGCAGTTCTGATAGCGGCGGACAAGAAGAAAGGTTAATCTAATAAAATTTTAAACAAAGACAGATCGTGGCTAATTGTTGAACGTCCCTCTTTACAGAATAGTCGTCCTATTATGTTTATGTTACACAAGGAAAACAAAGTTAACTTCACATATTTCACCCTTTAAGGGCGCTTTAAGGGCGCGTGGCTTTCATAAAAAGACACTTAAAGAATAAATTTAATTTCAAGTTTGTCAAAAAAAAATTCTTGGTATGTATTCCCATGTAATCGACTACTTTAGTTTTTTAACTTCGACGTTGCCTCGGCAAATGTTTCTTTCTCTATTTAATATTCAGAAAAGGAGAAATACTACTACTCAGGTATATACGTTTCCAAACTTTAATTATATTCACAAAAAGTCTACGCCCGAGGGGTATTAAACTAGTGACTTTTCATTTCCATGTCAGCGGTTGGCAATGCAACACCGTAAGTGATGGCGAGAGCTAGAGGGTTTCCTCTTAGGCGACTCGTTTTCCTTGCCACTATCAATTCCAACGCTGCTCCATTACCATAATCTCCATTCCCCGCAGGCCGACCAACCTGCACCGAATAAAGTTAATTACCACCACGACTGGGATAAAAACAGAGAGTGTAAATGAACACAAATATTATACGTGTTATCAGCATGCATGAATCTAACAATTTCCTCCGCCTATGTTTCGTGTATATAGCCAGAATGTACTTTCCTTACTAAATATGAAACATTCTTTAAAATTAAATTTTATATTTCAAACTCAGGAGTGTTCATTCACTGGATTTTCTTTTATTTCTGGGTTTATTCTAGTGTTTCACTGATGATGTAGACAACCGTCGTTGTACTTTGCACGTTAAANTTTTCTTTTATTTCTGGGTTTATTCTAGTGTTTCACTGATGATGTAGACAACCGTCGTTGTACTTTGCACGTTAAAATTCAAGCATTATTTCTGCGACGATTTCACAATTTAACTAAGCTGTTCATCTTAGCATGTCTTAAAATTTAGAAACACTGTATATTTCATTATTTATTGGTGTATACACTGAGGTGACAAAAGTCATGGGATAGCTATATGCAAATATACAGATGGCAGTAGTATCGCGTACACAATGTATAAATGGGCAGTGCATTGGTTGGGCTTTCATTTGTAGTCAAGTTATTCATGTGAAAAGGTTCCTGACGTGATTATGGCTGCAAGACGGGAATTAACAGACTTTGAACGCGGAATGGTAGTTGGAGCTAGACGCATTTNTGTTTCGTGTATATAGCCAGAATGTACTTTCCTTACTAAATATGAAACATTCTTTAAAATTAAATTTTATATTTCATACTCAGGAGTGTTCATTCACTGGATTTTATTTTATTTCTGGGTTTATTCTAGTGTTTCACTGATGATGTAGACAACCGTCGTTGTACTTTGCACGTTAAATTCAAGCATTATTTCTGCGACGATTTCACAATTTAACTAAGCTGTTCATCTTAGCATGTCTTAAAATTTAGAAACACTGTATATTTCATTATTTATTGGTATATACACTGAGGTGATAAAAGTCATGGGATAGCTATATGCAAATATACAGATGACAGTACTATCGCCTACAAAATGTATAAATGGGCAGTGCATTGGTTGGGCTTTCATTTGTAGTCAAGTTATTCATGTGAAAAGGTTTCTGACGTGATTATGGCTGCAAGACGGGAATTAACAGACTTTGAACGCGGAATGGTAGTTGGAGCTAGACGCATTTCGGAAATGGTTAGGGAATTCAACATTCCGAGATCCACAGTGTCAAGAGTATGCCGAGAAAACCTAATTTCAAGCAAAACCTCCCACCATGGACAACGCAGTGGCCGACCGCCTGCACTTAATGACCGAGACCAACGACGTGTGCGCAGAATTGTCAGTGTTAACAGACAAGCAACACTGCGTGAAATAACCGCTGGAATCAATGTGGGACGTACGATGGACGTGTCCGTTAGGACAGTACGGTGAACTTTGGCTCTACTGCAGAAGACCGACTCGAGTGCCTTTACTAACAGCACGACATCGCCTGCAGTGTCTCTCCTGGGCTCGTGGNTGCGTGAAATAACCGCAGGAATCAATGTGGGACGTACGATGGACGTGTCCGTTAGGACAGTGCGGTGAACTTTGGCTCTACTGCAGAAGACCGACTCGAGTGCCTTTACTAACAGCAC
>NQII01005082.1:94719-119695 GCA_002778355.1 Clitarchus hookeri | reverse complement strand
TTCAGCTACTTGGAGACCACTTACAGCCATTCATGGACTTCATGTACCCAAACAACGATGTAATTTTTATGGATGACAATGCGCCATGTCACCGGGCCACAACTGTTCGCGATCGGTTTGAAGAACATTCTGGACAATTCCAGCGAATGATTTGGCCACCAAGATTGCCCGACATGAATCACATCGAACATTTATGGGACATAATCGAGAAGTCAGTTCGTTCACAAACTCCTGCACCGGCAACACTTCCGCAATTATGGACGTCTATAGAGGCACATGGCTCAATTTTTCTGCCAGGGACTTCCAATGACTTGTTGAGTCCATGCCACGTCGAGTTGCTGCACTTCGCCGGGCAAAAGGAGGTCCGACACCATATTAGTATGTATCCCATGACTTTTGTCGCCTCAGTGTATTAATTCCGCGACAGTAATGATTACCGCTTGTTTCTCACACAAAGTAAACTCGCGTTCGCAAGTGGTTACCTGTTCCAGATATGTAAACATTAGGTAGTTTTTAATAACTTTCAATCAGTAAATACATCTAAAAAAAAAAAAGCAAAAATTATTTAAACTTAGGCCATAGCTTGCAGGAAAACTTGAAAAATTCCTCGCAGCTTCAACCAAAACACTCCCAGTCACGTATTTGTACTAATCTCTAACCGGCCGCTCATACCGCATACTCGAGCCGCACAAGCCAGCAAAATGTCGGAACGCCATTCGCCAATCAGCGCCTGGCATCCTACTTGCCAGGCGGCAGCACAGCTAACAGGGAGTAACCAATCGGACACAACACTCGTTCTCGGGGTCTCGTGCAACGAACAAGCGAATGGGTGCGCATAGAAAAGAAAGTCTAATGTTGTTGCAAAAAATAAATTATTATTGATCCATTTCTTTGAACGTTTATATCGTAGTAAAATTAATAATGTTGTGGTAAAGTTAATAACGTTAACCACTTACAAAGCCTTATATTACTATAGAGCAAATATACTGTTGAAGTGTTAATGTTAACAAATCCTCTAAGTAATGATGCCGCAACCAAATGTTGTATTGCGCTGAAAATAACTGGAAGAACTACATATTTGTGTTACTACGACATTAAAGTAATGTCTAGCCAATGCCAGTTTACACTGACTTGATATTGCAAAATGGCGGATATTAGTTAAGAGCGATAACCGCGTATAATGAAGCCACTATATTTAAGTTTTAAAGCATGATATTTAATGATAACTAAATGCAACTTAGATCGCCTTTCAAGCCTTGTAAAGTATGTTACGTGTGCCAAGTATGCATATATTTCTAAAGCATAAAGTATTTCCACATAAAAAAGAGTACTGCAGTTTGCTGTTATAGGTAACAGAATATTAGCAACGTGAAGTAAAGTCAAACATGTCGGAATAGAGCAATTGGTAGTACGGTGGGTTACGAGAAATGGAGGTCGTCATGCGCACATGGCGCGGAATCAAATCTCCTCCCTGGCTTAATATTTCTCTTCATCTGTAATATTTATTTTTGTGACAAAATAATTGTACTTAATTTATTTTACATCGGAATGTTGTTTTACAGCGAAGGAAATACGTTCCGGCCAGCGAGAATAACGGGTTGAGATGAAGTGTAGCAGCGACGGAATAAGTACGAGGGACGGAATGGGAGCCCCCCCCCTCCCCCCACAAAGAGTAAACCACTATGACACAGCAATGTCTGCGACGCTACCCTCTTGATAATCCCTGACTGAAAAAATTCCCACCTGCTGTATTGTTAATTTACGATTACTTCCAACTTTTCTGAAGCCCTGCTAAAATTCTAATTCCAGGATATTCCTACGCCTCATGCAAACAAAGTTGAACCGAGTCTATAAATTATGCCAAAGGGACAACGCACCGCATTCGTGCACACACAGTGTACTAATATTTTGCATGAAAACTATTTCTTACTAAGTATTCCCAATACGCCTGTCTTCTACCTATTTTATTTGCATTAATTGTAAATTAAGCATTATAATGTATAGGTAAAATATAAGTAATAGTTTGATTTTAAAAAAATTATGTCATTTTATGTTAACACAAGTATAAGACGCTTGTGATACTTGACATATTTAGTTAACATTTTGTGATTAATATTGCTGCACAGCAAAATAAATATAATTATCTTACTCAAAAATTGTAGTCCAATAATTAATAATCATAAATATTGTAATTTGCAAGGAAATTATTTAAATATAAATAAAGATCTTTAAAATATAAGCGTTCTCCGCTAAGCGGCATTTTAAAACGTTTTATTACTTCTTTCATTTCCTTCGAAAACCGTTAAAAAGTAGGAAATGCTTTGGAAAAAATTGCTGCACCAAAACCACTAGGTCGCACTCAAAATTTTTATTCATTAGAATAGATACGACGGCTGTTTGATGGATGTTAATTGCCTATCAATAAACATCAACAGCTCGGATGGTAATTCAGTATTATTGAACTAAAATTTAGACTGTAGGTGTTAAGCTGAATTGTTACAACAGTAATAGTCGGTTGGGCGTGTCTTGGAAGTCAAACACTACTACATATGAGGGAATAATAACAGACTGTTACTTCGCTATGCGCAGATACAAAAAACATAAGGACGCCTGCAAGTCACTCGTTCGATTGTCAAAGGATTTGAGCTTGACGCTATAATAACTGCGAACAAAACTATGAAGAAAAGTACTGTTATATTCTGGTTCGAGTCCGGCNATTTGAGCTTGACGCTATAATAACTGCGAACAAAACTATGAAGAAAAGTACTGTTATATTCTGGTTCGAGTCCGGCTCCTAAAGTGTATAATATACACATGTATTAATTATTGTTATTAGACTGTCATCTTGGAAATACAATTACATAGAAAAAATGGACAATAATACTAAACAAAATAACAGCAAAGAAGGTATTCATCTAATACATTAAGTTACTTTAATATAATTAAAATACGTTTTAATGTTTCTTCTTTCCTCCAATCAGCGCTTTGGTNATTTGAGCTTGACGCTATAATAACTGCGAACAAAACTATGAAGAAAAGTACTGTTATATTCTGGTTCGAGTCCGGCGCCTAAAGTGTATAATATACACATGTATTAATTATTGTTATTAGACTGTCATCTTGGAAATTCAATTACATAGAAAAAATGGACAATAATACTAAACAAAATAACAGCAAAGAAGGTATTCAACTAATACATTAAGTTACTTTAATATAATTAAAATACGTTTTAATGTTTCTTCTTTCCTCCAATCAGCGCTTTGGTCTATTTGGTAAAGGTGAGAAAATGAAGACCTATGCATCATACATTATTTCCACATTATTTCCTACATAACTAATTTCCAGAACATGCCCTATCGCTTATAGAACATAGTGATTTTCTTATTTATTAAATTTAAATTTTAACTAAATTATATCATTTATGTAAATTTGTCACGGTTTCGTGTTGTTATTTTAAAGAAATTGTTAACGTTTTAACAAAATAATTTGCAGTTGAATGATTTTTAAAACGCGGATTTGTAACTAATGCCGTTTAAATGGCAATAATTATATGTTGGGTACTAATTTCGTTTTATACATATATATATATATATACTGTATTATGATTTTTGCATTTACTAAAATAATACAATGTAAGTATAACATGTGAAAATAATTCGAATTAAATTTATAAATGTCATCAAAATTATAAACATTTGGTTTTAATGAAAGATCAAGTGGAAAAAAGTAAATAATAACTTTTTAAATCGTTATAATATATAACACTATCCAAAACGGTTTCAAATAATTTGGCAGGAAATTTTAATACAAGTTTACTTTTCTGTTGTCTGTATAATAATTCTATACCATTTTGAGTGCTATCGTGAACGTAATTTACGGTTCAAATAAAGTACCTTTACTTATTAGCCGATTATGATCAAAACTAATATTTGCAAACAATATACGTATAACAGTAAACATAATTTATAAGAACTATCTTTAAATCAGAGTTGTTTAATAACACCAGCTGCCTGAAAAGTTGTTTAAAGAATTTGAATCCAGTATCAAAAAAATTAAAAGTTTATGTGCTTTTTTTTTGCTTCACCTAGCGTGTTATTATCAGGTATTCAGTCTAGTAAATAGATAACGTTTATCGTAACCAACTTAGATAACATTCTAAAATTTTCAACACAATATAAGGAAATTAAATTTATTAACTTCGTAGAAATCCGTGCAAAGCTTTAATAAAACTGCGCGCACGCAAAAAAAATAGTCAGTGGTTTTCAGCGTCACAATTGGTTTAAATAAAATATTTTAAAATAAAAAAAAAGTGAAGTTCTCCGTTGTACGAAGTATGGTTTATATACGAAAGTATGACTCATATTGAGGGGGAAATTGGAATTACGTGACTTGATGAAGGAACTGTTACCATTGCTTTACAGGTTCTGAAAATATAAATAAAACATATGCCATTATTTTTTTCAATAACTAAATAAATAATGTTTACCTGATACCATTAAATGCAGTTCAAAAACAAAACGCTTCAGAGGGATCACGATTAGCCTTCCTAGAATAATGAAATTCTTGCCGCAAACTGCATTACAAATGTAGCATTATGTTTTACTGATCGACAAGATATAGGGATTGGTTTGTACAATTTATAAATTCCGTTTTGATTATATAATATTTCTAGTATAATTTCTGTAATCACCTTTAAAAAATTATATCTTATCTCTTCCCGGAAATTACCAGTTAAAAACTAATAAAGGCAATGAAGCAGTAACATTTAAATTAAGCTTCAGGTTGGCAGGGTAAAATCACTTTAGTAGAATAACCTTCAACTTTAACTTAACTGGGATAATTTTGTTATCAAAATAATGTCCAAATGGACGTAGCTTGCGTGAAGCAACACCACGCCGTTTTCGTGAAACCCGTCGCTGACATTAGTGGTGTCCTTTGAAACACGGCAGCACGCAACACTTATTGCCAAGCGTGTTGCCTGGCGTTCAGACTTCGAAACTCACCCTTACTGTCTTGGCTGCTTTTGTTACAAACCTCACGCCTGAAGGCAACCCACCAAAGTTATCTCTTCTGTGGTATTTAATAGCAAACCATAACCATCATATATTCACTAGAATAACATATTTACTTCACAATTCAATGAAACGACGGTTTTCTAACATTGAGGTTTTAGGGTTATGGAAAGGNCTAGAATAACATATTTACTTCACAATTCAATGAAACGACGGTTTTCTAACATTGAGGTTTTAGGGTTATGGAAAGGTCTTACAGGGCACAAAAACCCAAAACATTAAATCAAGAACAATTTCAATTACTTAATGTATTTTAATGTGGTTAGATTTACTGGCGAATATTTGAATGCTGGTAACTACCATAATAGTTCATCCAATCTATAGTTTTAGATTTAAAAATTCCCACCTCTTTGCGGAAAATTAGAGATATAAACCACATAATCCGTCAATATACCGGAAAGGTAGTCACAAATCTATAAAAATAATACTATAGTCCATTCGCGGTTACTTCCAAACTTTGCTGGGGCCCTACTTAAGTTCTACTTTCAGGATATTCCTCCGCCTCGTGCATACAAAGCTTAACCAAGGCTGGAAAATTATNCTAGAATAACATATTTACTTCACAATTCAATGAAACGACGGTTTTCTAACATTGAGGTTTTAGGGTTATGGAAAGGCACAAAAACCCAAAACATTAAATCAAGAACAATTTCAATTACTTAATGTATTTTAATGTGGTTAGATTTACTGGCGAATATTTGAATGCTGGTAACTACCATAATAGTTCATCCAATCTATAGTTTTAGATTTAAAAATTCCCACCTCTTTGCGGAAAATTAGAGATATAAACCACATAATCCGTCAATATACCGGAAAGGTAGTCACAAATCTATAAAAATAATACTATAGTCCATTCGCGGTTACTTCCAAACTTTGCTGGAGCCCTACTTAAGTTCTACTTTCAGGATATTCCTCCGCCTCGTGCATACAAAGCTTAACCAAGGCTGGAAAATTATNAGCCCTACTTAAGTTCTACTTTCAGGATATTCCTCCGCCTCGTGCATACAAAGCTTAACCAAGGCTGGAAAATTATACTAAATGGACAACGCACCGCATTCATGCTTCTCTGTTTAGTATTTTGCATGAGAACTATTTCTCACTAGGCATTACCAACACACCAATTTTTTTCTGCTTTTATTCACATTAATTATAAATGAAATAATATAATTTACAGATAAAATATAGGTCAAAGTACAATTTAATCAAAAATAAGATACTTTTATGATAACATAAGTATAAAACGCTTGTGGTACATTGCGTATAACAACTACACACGTCTTACATGCGGTGTTTTTTTCAAAGGTTTTATTCAAAGAGTGTGAAAAAACCACGAATAGACGATACATACAACTCTATAATATTGAAATATATGTAACTCGAAGTAAAGACACATTCTTAAAATAAAATTTTTAACAGAAGCGAAAATATAAATTGAAATTCTTTTAAATTAAGAAACGTCTTTTTCTAAATTTTGTTATTATAGAGTTATTCAAAATAATATTTTATACATTTTAAAACATTTTTTGCAAACGTATTGATTTTGTGGTTTCTATTCGAAAAACAGTCAACAATTTTTTATCCGAAAACTTTATTGCTTTATATAACGGTTTTGTTTGCAAACATTTATTGTCAGTAAAACAAACCCAATCGAAATATATTTAGTAGTTCAATTCTGTTATCGATTTTACGTTTTGGGAATTCGAGCATTGCGAGACCTTTCCATTAGCCCTTCGCGTACAGCCATCGCGTGCCTTTGTGTTTGAAAACGGCGAGTACACGTGTGAAATTACAGCATTCGTTACCTACGTTTTCACAAAGATATGCCTCTCGAATCGAGGTACCATATGTAGCGCGTATATTTTACTCATATTATTTTTGTAAAAAGTCAACCAATTTTTCCAGACAAATTTAGATTCATCTTGCAATACAATAATTATGTGGCGGCTTATCATTACAAGAATTAATATTTTGCGTATAAAATCAAACAATTATTCTATTGGAGTTCTGGTCACTTTTGACACAAGACAGTCTGAGCAGGATGTACACAATTGGGCCTCACCACAGAATTGATTATTGTGATGCTCCTCTAATCATGTCGAGTTTTAAGTATGGGATACAACACTGAATAATTTTACTGCAGATAATGTAAAAAGTAAGTTTAATTTATTTGTCACAGAGAAAATTGACACAAATAATTTTATAACTACCCAAGAATAATGTGGATGTGCAATTTGTTTATTTTTTTAACTTATGCAATTTTAACTTAGCGCTTTATTCTTTATTTTTCTTTTCAGAAGAGTTTTAAAGTTTATGAAGATGACGCCATCCTTCGCTAATGGAAAGCTCGACCTAACAGAACATTATGCAAACTTGTGTCACCTCTTATGCTTATAGTTTCATAATCATTCAGAGAATTAGCAAGGTAAGACAAAGGGCTTCAGATTAAACCCTACCTAGTACATATCTTACTCAGTAGTGTAAATAATTCTACTTACTTTAAATAATACTTCTACTTATTTTCTTGCGTTCGGGTTTCTCNATCTTACTCAGTAGTGTAAATAATTCTACTTACTTTAAATAATACTTCTACTTATTTTCTTGCGTTCGGGTTTCTCATCTTATTTTTTGCATGCTGTGCCTTAAGAATGTTTTAATAAATTCACGCCTTAATGTGTAAATAAAATATTTAAAGGTTAACTGCAAATAGTATTGCTATGAATAGCTGAGTAAAACTTTGTTCTACTTTAGTAGGCATAAAAACTTTGAAAGTTTTACAGTTACAGCAGAGTCCTGGGTGATGACATTGATCCGTTAAATCCCCATGCCAATGATCAAGGAAATGTTTCAAATGAAGAATATTTATGTTCGGCGCTATACACATCAAGGAATCAGTGGCTGATGTTTTGGGTGTCTTCCCGGAGAGATGTCTGATTTGGGNGCTCGACCTAACAGAACATTATGCAAACTTGTGTCACCTCTTATGCTTATAGTTTCATAATCATTCAGAGAATTAGCAAGGTAAGACAAAGGGCTTCAGATTAAACCCTACCTAGTACATATCTTACTCAGTAGTGTAAATAATTCTACTTACTTTAAATAATACTTCTACTTATTTTCTTGCGTTCGGGTTTCTCGTCTTATTTTTTGCATGCTGTTCCTTAAGAATGTTTTAATAAATTCACTCCTTAATGTGTAAATAAAATATTTAAAGGTTAACTGCAAATAGTATTGCTATGAATAGCTGATTAAAACTTTGTTCTACTTTAGTAGGCATAAAAACTTTGAAAGTTTTACAGTTACAGCAGAGTCCTGGGTGATGACATTGATCCGTTAAATCCCCATGCCAATGATCTAGGGCATGTTTCAAATGAAGAATATTTATGTTCGGCGCTGTACACATCAAGGAATCAGTGGCTGATGTTTTGGGTGTCTTCCCGGAGAGATGTCTGATTTGGAGAAGTTTCTACATCTCTAATTTGTGAATGGCATCAGTGAACACGCAGTACGTTGTTGCGAGAAGCACACTTGACACAAGTACAATGCACATCATAAAGTTAAAAGATTGCAACACTTGAGCTCGGAAATTAATTCGGGACTGAAAGAGTTAACTCTACAAAGAGTGGTAATGTTTGTAACGTCAGCCTGAGGCGCTGCAGGTCGTTGATTCAAGTGCGACCTGATATATCGGTGTGCGTATGTGGTTTTTTTTACCCAAGTTAGTCTTCCACTGTTTAAGAAAACATATTTTTTGATGTATTTAAATATAAAGCTTATTAACTTTCTTATACAGAATTATAATTCCAACAGAGCTGCGGGATTGTATATGTTACCATTCATAACAGAGTGCATCTTTAAACTGCCAACATTGCTGACTTAAACAAAAACCCAGAAAATAGAAATTGAACATACACCACATTGTCAAATACTTATACACATTTGAACTTGAATTGAGATACGAAAGTGTTAAAACTTATAATCACAAAATTCCAGACATGTAATACAAACGTATGTAATGTATTAATTTTAATAATCCCGCTTTTGCGGGTAAAATTGTTAACAACTTTACGGCATATTTTTTTTGTGCGATACTTCAAATTTTAAGTTAATAAGTGTTTTTACTCACCTCTAATTTACATTATTTGCTTACTCTATTGGAATATGGCAGTTTCCTCTATGGTATACGTCTTAAGACGTCGAATAATACCAAGGTACTCAGCAGAGTATTCTTATTTCATTTTTAACTAACTGTCTAAACATAAATTATTTTTCACCTAACAGTTCTGAAACTTCAATTATAAAGCCAAGGTATAAATGCGTACGGTTAATTTTCATATTGCAAAAGTTTCCTATAAGATTGACATATCTCACCCGTTTTAAATCCATTTTAAATTTATTTTTATTTTTCTTCCAGTTTGCAAAGACTAATATGTTAAATACTAAAATGCCGAAAGGTTATATATGTGCATTGATTCCGACAAGAGCCATCCGTAAGTTATTAATTCTATTTTTAAGGCTGTAACGTACAAAATTGTTAGTCGGGAGTTTTGAAAAATACCGATATTCACACTTCCAAAACAAAGGACTAGCTACTGGTTTTAGCTTTAACTACGAATCATAAACATGGATCACACCACTCAAACATACGCAAGTTAAATCAAGTTATGCATTCGCAGAACGTCTCGCATGCCTTTTCAACGCACAAGATAATTTCTAATACAATTACATTCGGAATCAAGTGCACACATGAAGGAAATATCTATGAGAAAATGGTAGGTGATAGGTACCGAGAAATGGTAGGTGATAGGTACTGAGAAATTGAAATTTATTTGTTCATTTAACGTCACTAAGTGATGCTCTGCAATTATCATAATTTCTTTCGGCAGCAGTGCTTGCCATTCAGTTAAGCTACAACGGCGTTCTTCTCAAAGTGTTTATCGTATTACACAATTTTCAAAATCGCTTATTCCTGAGTAACACTAAAACCTGACAACACAAAACAATATTTACAGTAATAATCTTCTGTTTCAGAAATATACTGACAAATTAATTACATTTAACTTTTAAATAAAAATCAATGCATTAGGATTTGTACGTCGTTGCGGTTTTTCTTTGGAAGCAGTTTGAGGGGGGAGTATCTTTGTCATCTGGGATTTACTTATTTTCCTCCATAACTTAATTTTAGGAGTCAATATTTAAAAACCAAGCTATTCAAGGCATAGGGAACATCTTGACAGTTATTTCGAAATCCAACTTATTTTTCTTACCTGATTAGTCTCACATCTGTAGCCGTAATAAAAATTATCTAATAATTTAATAATGCCAATCTATCATGGGAAAATACGGGTATAATTGAAACCATACAAATTTCACAACATTCGTTAAGTAGTCCTCTATGTCATATCTAGCTTTGATTTTTTTATGTCTGATGATAAATTTTAATTACGAAAATTTGTAAGATAAATCGAACATGGAATGGATATATACCCCCTTAAGGTATAGAAATAGTATGTATATATATACATTGTCCTTATTATGATACGTCAAAAAAAATGTACTTGGAAAAATTTTTAGCGTGACTTGCTTGAAAAAAAATCTGAGCATTTTATAGTTGCTGCGTGAGTTTTGTGTATGGTGTCGTGACGTAAAGCGTTCTGTGGCCATGAGAGAATCAATAGAGGTCGGTGAGTGTAATGCGACTGCTACTTTGCTACGCGACTCGAAACTTTAGGCGCTGGCAAAGTAAAAAGTTACCGCTCCGCTCGAGTCGAACGACGAAAACACTGCATCGACTGACTAGATACGTCGAGAGGGAAGGCGTGCGAAACCAACACTTTCCACTGAAACCATTTTTTGCAAAGTAAGAATTTTCTAAAAAATTTGCTAGTAAAAATTACAAAACCGTAGTCATAGAATTTTTATTATAGAAATACAATGATAACAAAATTGAAAGCCACGCATATTAAAGATACTGGTTTCTGTTAGGTTTAAAAATTTCAAAAGAACAAAGTGTGGCTCTTCCCGGAGATAAATAAACAGTAAACCCTAAATATTTATGTTAAAAAAAATTACTTTTCCCTGGCGTTAGATTTAATTTCACGGATTTATTTTGAAAATTTTTATCTCATGGTAAGGCTCGGGTTCACCTATTAAGCAGAAATTCTTCGTTTTCGTGTCATTATTTCAGTTTCAGAGGTATTATTGAAAATGTTTGTTTGTAGAAAATTAAAAATTTACTAGTTTTTTAATACTTTGGTATCTAATTTCCACTGTGCGTTATTTTATGCTTGCCAAAATGGCAGGAACTTATTGATAAAATATTAATATATTCTTTAGTATTAACAACAAGCAGATAACACGCAATTAAAATAACGCACAAAAATATTGAACAAATCGTAAAATGTAAATTTTCTATAATCTTACATTGTCAGTAATTACTATGAATACGAAATTATCCCACAAAAAAAGAAGAATTTCTACAAAAGGGGTGAAGCCGAGCCTTAAGGTCTGTATTTATTTGTATTGCTCTGAAATGGGTACGACCTTAGAGACAAAGACTTAAACGGAGTTAATGACATATTGTAAGATATTCGCGTTGATGTAAGGCGGCACGCGATGATATATAGAGCCCGGAATCAGGGTGTTGTTTGCTGTNGCGCCCACGCCACCCCCTCCCACTCCAACACCCCGGCGATAAGAGGGGTGGGTGGCCGGCTGGAGTTGTCGGCTCCTCTTTGGCACCCCGGCCCCGTTATCGTCCCGCATTCAAATATCGCGATCACGGGCTATTAGAGGGCGACAGTATTCCTGCATTACCAAGTCGAGTGGCCACACGGTCGGCGCCCGAGTCAACTGCGTCCCCTCCTCCCCTCTTTCAACCTCCACCCTCCTGGTCGCCACCCTCGCCTTCGAGCCACCGACAATGAACTTTTCAACAAAGTCTCTTCCCTGATAGTCTAACGCTCTCAAACTGCGTTCTCACTTGCACGAGTTACGTTAACTTAGTCTTCATAAGCTGCTAAATAAGTGTAAATGAAACATTCTATGACAATTTTGAAGCCAAGTTTTCACTTACTTTAAAGAATGAAATTACTTAATTAAACTGGACTCGAAGTTAAGATGGAAATTAGGTTTGATTGCAGGATGTTAACGAATCAACCAGTAAAATGTTTATTATTGAATTTTCTCTGTAAGTTTAATACATAGTTGAACTCGAGCCACCGGTTCTAACTCATAATTAACACACATACTTGAGAAAATCTTAGTGTCATAAAACTACAAAAATATGTTTCCGAAAGACAATGCGTCCTTCAATGTATGCAGTGAATTTCATTACAATAACTTTTNTAAAACTACAAAAATATGTTTCCGAAAGACAATGCGTCCTTCAATGTATGCAGTGAATTTCATTACAATAACTTTTTTCTGTGAAATCAAGTGAAGATTCCGCAAATCGTGATTACTTTGCACTGTGTTCATTTCAACGCAATTTTATAATGGAACAGTGTATTGTAGCTGGGTATTTCAAACTTCTAATTTGATACGCCCAGAGAAATTGTGGTATAATGTGCTAATACGTCTGGCTCTTAACATCGAAGTCTTGACAGCCAACGGGAGTGAAGGGAGGTGAGTATGGAGCAGCGCCGGAATGAAGGGGCAAGGGAACTGGAGATCCTCGAGAAAACCAGCCGACCACCGACATGCAAGGATCCAGGAGTGGCCCAGCCGAGGATTGAGCCCGGATCGCCATGATGAGAGGCGAGCAGGCTAACCGCTCAGCCACCGCAGCTCCAACATGGAAGGAACCTGATCCATTGTAACTTCGATTCACGTAAGTGATGCATGAACATTCAACTTGCGGCAGTGGAATTTTAGTATATTAACCTTAGAAGCATTAAAAGTTTTTTGTAATCCAAATATCTCTGGGGTCTTGTTCGTGTTTTCTTGTCCAAAGCTGTCGGCATGAAAATTTTCCATTATTCTATTTTTACTGAAAAGGTGTCGCCACATTCACACTCAGAAGTTTGAGATTAAGATCGATATTTCCCAATTAATGAAAACTTTATTGTTTATTGTTACTTCAAACTGTAGCTAGAATTCAGTGATATTTCAAGGATTTAAAAGGCAGCGACAAATTTTCTCGCAAATTTTCAAGAACGTAGGCCTGAAGCCCTGTTTAGACAAAACTTTTACAGTGAATATTTATAAGTGTACCATGACATTTGTAAGTTTCTTGCGTCTTATTTCAACAGACAAACGNGCGAATATTTATAAGTGTACCATGGCATTTGTAAGTTTCTTGCCTCTTATTTCAACAGACAAACGTACATTACTATTTGTGGAATTCTTATTTGACATTATTGAAGACAGCAACTGCCTAAATTAACTGCTTTGCGTTGTTATTGCTATCACTTAGGTATATAAATTCCTAAAACCAGTAGTCTAGTTTGTTTTGCAATCTTACATATTTAGTTCACTGCATTAACTTAGATGCCGTATCGTACCACGACAATATATCCTATTATCACGAGTTTGAATTTTTAGTTTAAATTATACATAAAATGATACCTGAACTCAAAGCGTTTGAGCATAGTGACTTCAGTCATTGTGGCTTTTCGATTTCTTGCGTACATTTAGACAATTTTCAAGTTCTTGCAAGTCACGATAATGCATACCAGATATGATAAATCTAAGCGCCTCTGTGAATTGCCTTCAAAGGCGCAATACTATTTGCTGTNACGATAATGCATACCAGATATGATAAATCTAAGCGCCTCTGTGAATTGCCTTCAAAGGCGCAATACTATTTGCTGTGACAGCCACATGGTAGCGATGAGCAATGTAGTTTTTTTTAATGGTTGAATAATTTGCGTACAGTCAGGAAGGTAAATCAATTGATGACACTACTCATCCAAGGTGTCTAAAATGTAGAGAGAAGATTCCATGCTTTCGTAGGCCCACCAAATAGGAAGGTGTCTGTCTCGTTCGAAATGAATATCACCGCATATTTAATGAGAGGTGGGGAATGAGTGAGTGAAGATATTTAGGTGGCTCTTAATATCGGGATCTTGAGAGCCCATGAGGGTGAAGTGAGGTGAGAGAGGTGGCGACATCAAAATAATTTTAAGTATTGCAATTTTCAGCTAGATTAAATTAAGCTTGTTATACCAAAAATACTTTCGCATTTAAACTATTGGTGACAAGTCAGTTGAAGATATGCGAAGAAGTGCATACGGAATCCAAATAAATCTTTTTTTGCTTATCCTCAGCAGCGCAGTAGAAAATTAAACGTTATTTTTGACGTTTTTAAGAAACGTCTTCATTTTACTGTTTACAAAGGTCGTTTGTTAAAGACACTCCGCCCAACTTATAAGCCCATGAGTATGCTTTCATGTGAATGAAAGAGGCTGGAGTATCGTTTAGACGTTCAACGAGTAACAAACCGAAGCGAAGTGTATAACAATTTTTTAGTTTTTCTCTGTGTTTTTATTTCAAATGTTTGAGGCATATGTTAATATAAACGATTTGTTCTAAAATCCTACTACGACTTTATGAACATCCTATAATTTTTTCACTTCAGACATTTTCAGTTTCCTCTTATCCATGTTCAATATTTCTCCGAAGTTTCTCTTTACCTCTTGCTGATTCTCTTTTCCTTAATCTGTACTTGCCCTTGCTTAAATTTTATATAGGCTACTCCACCGTTACCAGGTATCGTCTTATTTTTTACTAATGAGGAAATTTACAGTATTTTGAGTCCTTGCATAATTAAAACACTGATGGTTTAATTACGCAAAGAGACAAATCTAAACTAAACAGCANCAGTATTTTGAGTCCTTGCATAATTAAAACACTGATGGTTTAATTACGCAAAGAGACAAATCTAAACTAAACAGCACTTTTGGTATTATTTGATAGCACGATATACTTCGCAGTTGCCAAGTTATAAAGGCAGCGAAAAGATTTTCTTAGCGGAAGACTAGTGTTGGGTCATTTTTCTGCTCCACTTCCATTCAACCGCTTTACAGTACCAATCATTTTTCTAATATTTCCTTCTTTTTTTTTTACTGGTTTTATATAAATAGCTGAAGTAAAATTTAATTATTTAAAATAAGCATTTATCTTTCTCTTTGNTTTTTTTTTACTGGTTTTATATAAATAGCTGAAGTAAAATTTAATTATTTAAAATAAGCATTTATCTTTCTCTTTGGCCATTTTATTCACATTAAAAGCAAATCACTGGCACTTTAAGAGTGAAGCTCCTGATTATCAACTGTAAGTTCCTGGGTTCGAGCCAGTCATTAATCGTGTGCTTTCTTTAGGTAAAAACTAAATGAAAACTTAAATTATGACGTTCTCAGTAATCCTAAATGACATACAACCTGAAATTATAAATGAGTGCTTAAAAAAATATAACATGCCAGGTATGAACTTGTCCATTCATATTGTTCACCTCAGGCCTAGAAAAACAGCGATTTATGCGATCGTGCTCGAGCGGGGTTGCCAAACTGTAGAACACACTGGATTTCAACCCGTGTCAAATCGTCAGAGAAGTTCGATTCGNTGCTCGAGCGGGGTTGCCAAACTGTAGAACACACTGGATTTCAACCCGTGTCAAATCGTCAGAGAAGTTCGATTCGAAAACTGGCATCAGGCGTGCACAAGGCTTAGTATCAGTTTTCGTCACGTTGCACTATTGTAATATGGAAGATGCTGNAAAACTGGCATCAGGCGTGCACAAGGCTTAGTATCAGTTTTCGTCACGTTGCACTATTGTAATATGGAAGATGCTGGAGTTGGATGCCGACTTGCGCCCAACCAAAGGCGTTGCATTAATAATGATGCTAATTGAGAGGTTCGCCCTAGGCCAATGTAACACCCGTCGGGTGACAGACTTTCGAGCTGGGATCCGTAGGAGTTTGGCATCCTTACGGGCGCCCCATCTGGCCAGGCTCCCATTAGCGCGCAGAGTTCTATCCCTATAGTTTTAATTTAAAAACTGCTCAGTATTTTTTTTTTGCAGCGTAGGCTTACGAATAGCATTTGAGATGTTCATTTCCAAAAGATATATATATATATGTATATTTTTTTTTTCCCCCAGTTTCTTATGTGTATTTTCTTTTTAAGTGGAGAAGGGCTGAAACTGTTATTTCACAGTCATTTTTAGGTATGAAATTTCAGGAACAAGCTACTTAAACATACATTAGGGACATGCATCACACCTTTGTCTATTTTTACACGTAACGATCAAATNTCAGGAACAAGCTACTTAAACATACATTAGGGACATGCATCACACCTTTGTCTATTTTTACACGTAACGATCAAATTTTATACACTACAGTAACGATCAAATGATAAAGTCACCGCTAAGAAGCTAAGAGCCGAGTGGACGAGAGAACGACTGCACGTCAGTTCAATGCCTAGCGCATAGAGGTCATGAGGCATGTGATGCGCGTACTTAGTTCGCCTTTAGCGCTCCCGTGCTTCTATACCCCGGACACTCTAAATGCTTACAGCCAGACGATGCCCTTTAAGNTCAGGAACAAGCTACTTAAACATACATTAGGGACATGCATCACACCTTTGTCTATTTTTACACGTAACGATCAAATGTTATACACTACAGTAACGATCAAATGATAAAGTCACCGCTAAGAAGCTAAGAGCCGAGTGGACGAGAGAACGACTGCACGTCAGTTCAATGCCTAGCGCATAGAGGTCATGAGGCATGTGATGCGCGTACTCNAAGTCACCGCTAAGAAGCTAAGAGCCGAGTGGACGAGAGAACGACTGCACGTCAGTTCAATGCCTAGCGCATAGAGGTCATGAGGCATGTGATGCGCGTACTCAGTTCGCCTTTAGCGCTCCCGTGCTTCTATACCCCGGACACTCTAAATGCTTACAGCCAGACGATGCCCTTTAAGAAGTCACGTAATAATGTTATTACAGTCTATTCGTGGTTTCTTCGCGCTTTTTGGATAAAACCTTTGAAAAATCACCCTCTGTTTGACGTGTTTGGTTGTTACTTAAATATTCCATATACCACAAGCGTTTTATACTTATTTTAGAATAAAACTACTTTATTTTTATTAAATTGAACTTCTACTTATATTTAATCTAAAAAATAAAATATTCAATTTGTATTTGATATTAATAAAAACAGAGATAATAGGTGTGTTGGTAATGCCTATTAAGAAATAGTTCTTAAGCAATATATTATTACACCGAGTGCCCACGAAAACGGTGCGTAGTATATTTGGTGTAGTTTTCTAGACTCAGTTAAGCTTTGTTTGCATGAGGCGGAGGAATAGCCTGAAAGTAGAACTTTATCAGGGCTTCCGAAAAGTTTTAAGAACCATGAATGGACTGTAGATAGTGCAAGAGATCTCGGCGGTGCTTAAATGCCGAGGTATTCAGCGCTGATGATGATGAAGTGAGGTGGCGTTGGGGCAGCGGCGGAGAAACTGGATGGGACAGCGTGAGCGCCGCCACGCCCCGCCTTCCAGTGCGAGTGCAGGGCGACTCCGCCGGGAGCCGAGGCGAGAGACGGGCGACCTACCTCTCCACCACGTGGCGTGGCCTGGCCTGGCGCCTCATTCACCATCTTCAACAGTCGAAAATATCCATTTGAGTTTTTAGCATATTTCTTTTTTGTTTGTAATATTAAATAATAGTCTGGAAAAGTTTATGGCAATGGTGGAAAATTACTTCTATAAAATCAATAAAGGAAACGATATGACTTTTAAATTTATATATTTTTTTCATACAAATTTTAACAATAAACGAAATTAATACATTAGACTACAGCTCAAAATAGGTGTCCAAGTCATCAGAATGTCATGAGAACATTTACTTTTGCAATTTTGTATTCCGTTTACCAGGATTTCAATTTTAATTTTTCAGAAAAAAAATAAAATTTAAATAGTTTAAAGTTAAACTACTATGGAAGGTAAATCAAGTGTATGATTTCAAATATACTCCTAAAATTACACACCTGCGACTTAAGAAAAACACTTTAGCTCACCCCAAAGTTTGTGTCATTTTAATTTTTTTTAACTTTTATTAATAAATGCTTTAAGTTAGAAATCTCTCATTTTCACTAGAAAAATTATAATTGTAATNATTTTTTTTAACTTTTATTAATAAATGCTTTAAGTTAGAAATCTCTCATTTTCACTAGAAAAATTATAATTGTAATTTTTCAAATCACTTGGTATATTTATGAAGTTGTCATGCTATAAAGCTGTAATATATCCATAGTTTTGAAGAAAAAACTAGCACGTGAACAATCCTAAACCGGAACAGCAACGGAATTCACGTGCGTGAGAAACCCANATTTTTTTTAACTTTTATTAATAAATGCTTTAAGTTAGAAATCTCTCATTTTCACTAGAAAAATTATAATTGTAATGTTTCAAATCACTTGGTATATTTATGAAGTTGTCATGCTATAAAGCCGTAATATATCCATAGTTTTGAAGAAAAAACTAGCACGTGAACAACNTAGTTTTGAAGAAAAAACTAGCACGTGAACAATCCTAAACCGGAACAGCAACGGAATTCACGTGCGTGAGAAACCCACATGCCAACGGAAACGCCCGCTTTCGCCCACATTAAAATATCTGGGTGTTATTACGTCCGGATTTCAACCTATATGCCTGGTGAAAGGTATGTTTACTAGCCACGCGCAACTCGGCGACGCTTAGAGCAGATGGGCGTGGGTCGTCGTGGCACCTCCACGTGTGTGTTGCCACTCCAACTCATTACTTCCCTTGTGGTACCTTCATTATTACTGAGAGTTAGTTCCCCATTCCAGCCAGAATTACCTTCGTGCTAGGAGTTATCTAAGCCTGCCAGCAAGATAGTCCGGTGAAAAACAGCAGAGGGTTAATTTCCTGATCCTTCTGAATTTGACATTACGGGTTAGGATTAGTTTCAGCCGTGTACTAAGTTAACCTCGTGAACCTCGTGAAGCCAATTTGTACAATTTTACACACTGCGGTCAACAATATTCTATAATGGACTCTAGAATGAACAGTGCATTGTAATCAGTGCGGATCATAGATGTCAGTTACAATCACACTATTTCTCTTCTGATATATTTCCTGTAGTACCAGAAGCCGCGGTGGTGTAGTGGTTAGATTACTCGCCTCCCATCTAGGTGAACCGGGTTCAATTCCCGGTGCGATCACTCCCGGATTTTCTCATTTGGAAATCCTCCTCCCCTTGCAGTCCGGCGTTGCTCCATACTCACCTCGCTTCACCCTCATCAGCTCTCAAGACCTCGATGTTAAGAGCCGCCCAAATCTCCTCGCTCATTTCTGTGATACTAAGTGTAAATGCACCATCCATTCTCACATTAGGAAATTTTATCGTAATTTTAAAAATCCCAGGCAAGCAATGTTAACTAGAGTTCTTATAAAATTGAAATCTTATAAAATAATAGCTAAAGACTCGAACAAGTCGACCAGTATCGAAATATTTTAACTCCCAAAATCTTGTGCTCTTACAGGATCCTCGAAGGACAAAAAACTTACATTATCGATTTTCACTAATGACATTGCCAAACAAAACATTGTACTTTAAAATTTGAANCGAAGGACAAAAAACTTACATTATCGATTTTCACTAATGACATTGCCAAACAAAACATTGTACTTTAAAATTTGAACGAGGGCACGTTTAAGATTCAGCAGATATATGTATAATATTTTAAATAATAGTATTTCATTCTTTAAAAAAAATTGTAAAACTGACATTTTATATAACTTTTAAGAGACGCTTTAGTCATACGTAGGTTAAATATAAGAGTGNAAAAAAATTGTAAAACTGACATTTTATATAACTTTTAAGAGACGCTTTAGTCATACGTAGGTTAAATATAAGAGTGCATAATAATTTGAAGGATTGTAAAATCGATAATGATACAATACAATTTTCAAATTGAGATTCTTCTGAATCACTCAGCTTAAAAACTCTTTCAAGCAAGGAATGTTTCCATGAATATAGTAAAAATTAGCATTTTATAAAAATGTTACATCAAAATATTTATGTAAGTAATTTTTATACCAACAGATACAATCCGCGAGAGTTTTATAGTCGTTTAAACATGTAAAAGATACATTATTTTTCATGGGTTTCCTTTAGGGACTGACCTAAATGTTTTGGCATGTGTTAATGCATGCGTACACGATTTGACAAAAAATCAAGAATGAGTACAGCGAAAACGTAGTAAATGTTTTTATAAAGTGCGATATAAAAACATTCACTATCTAGAATGAAACTGAATCAGTTGCGTGTGTAGGTAACACAGTAATACACATTTTACAAAAGCTTTACAAAATAAAATTTGATAGCTTTCATTAAATTTTTTTTCTATAGTGTAGACTATGGCCGATACATAATTTTCACTGGAAAGGCCTCTTGAGAAACAAAAAACTCGTTTCGGTTAAGGATATTTAAAATATTTATTGAGGAGAAAGAATTTTTATAGCGCATGTCAACACCATTCAACACAAAACACACTTGTCAAGCAAGTGNATATTTATTGAGGAGAAAGAATTTTTATAGCGCATGTCAACACCATTCAACACAAAACACACTTGTCAAGCAAGTGGCATCGTCCGCGCATGCCACACTCCCATAAAACGACATAAACGCTAAGTTGACATACATAGCAGCTACAGTCGTGAGGATGGGCGCAGAACTCGAGACACGCTCCTGTTATTGTGTACAGTCGCTTTAACTCTTATAGATATTTATTTCNTGAGGATGGGCGCAGAACTCGAGACACGCTCCTGTTATTGTGTACAGTCGCTTTAACTCTTATAGATATTTATTTCAGATAATATGACTATTCTTTGATTGTGACAATCCAAAGCATATCTCTATTTGACCTCACTTTTTATTTTTTTCAACAAATGTAGGAAATACTGTCAGTTTCAGTCATCTTGACACTTTATTTCATAGCAGACAGGACCGTAACAGGGAAGAAAAAGTAAATCGTTCTGACGTTCTTACACGTCCAGTTTTCTTTGAACAATAGTAACTTCAATCAGAAAACGTTTGGAACTATGTATGACAGACATGAACGTGATTTAAAAAAAGTAGTTCTGTAACCTGTGTGAGCGCGACCTAAAATTAATTAAGTGACAACGTAGCAAGGGGAGAGGGCTTAATGTCTCGTCGACCTCGAGGTCATTAGAGACTGAGGATGTTTCTCAGATAATCAGGAACTGGGGCAAAATAGGCTATGGTCTGTAGGGAACCATCCAAGCATTTGTATGGAGTGATTTCGGTAAACCACGGAAAACTGAAATCAGGATGATCAGACAGTGAATCAAACCTAGAGTCTTCTGAATGCAAGTCCAGTGGTTTACTGTTGCACCACCCCACTCGGTAAGTGACTACGAGAGTGTTCTATGCGTGTGTTGGTAACCACCGTTGTGTAGTGGGTACAGTTGTTGCCTGCCACTCGGGGATACATTCTGTTCCGAGCCCAGATTCCTTGGACATTTTAAGGTGGATATGTAGAAGTCAATAGGAAACCACCCTCTGAAGTGCTGTGGTCTACATCGCAGGCGCTTTGCCTGGGTTACTAGCGGCTTTATTGTAATACGCGAGTTACCTGAAGCCACCTGACCAGCCATGCTGCACACTTCCTAAACGACCTTTTGGANGGCTTTATTGTAATACGCGAGTTACCTGAAGCCACCTGACCAGCCATGCTGCACACTTCCTAAACGACCTTTTGGAATTTTTTGAAGGATTCTTGCAATGGGGCTAACAATTCGAACGAAATATTATTTTTGACATACTCAATTGCAGCAGTTCTGATTTTCTACGAGACGCACTGCAGCAGAGTACATCCAGAATTGCAGTATTTTTTGCGAAACCACCGCAACGGAGTATGTCCGAACTATTGCATTGTTTGACAGGCGCCTCTTGGCACGGCCGTCCTTAGATATGTGCGACAGGTGCGGAAGCAAAGAGCCTCGCGTCTATGAGGTCCTGGCGCCCGGAATTGTTTTGTTATTTAATAAAAAATATTAACATTCGNGGCTTTATTGTAATACGCGAGTTACCTGAAGCCACCTGACCAGCCATGCTGCACACTTCCTAAACGACCTTTTGGAGTTTTTTGAAGGATTCTTGCAATGGGGCTAACAATTCGAACGAAATATTATTTTTGACATACTCAATTGCAGCAGTTCTGATTTTCTACGAGACGCACTGCAGCAGAGTACATCCAGAATTGCAGTATTTTTTGGGAAACCACCGCAACGGAGTATGTCCGAACTATTGCATTGTTTGACAGGCGCCTCTTGGCACGGTCGTCCTTAGATATGTGCGACAGGTGCGGTNAACTATTGCATTGTTTGACAGGCGCCTCTTGGCACGGTCGTCCTTAGATATGTGCGACAGGTGCGGTAGCAAAGAGCCTCGCGTCTATGAGGTCCTGGCGCCCGGAATTGTTTTGTTATTTAATAAAAAATATTAACATTCGTTTAGTTGTGAGTTATATATTTAAAAATGAATTTCATATATTAAAAAATGTTTATTTGTAAAATGTAAAATGTTTTATCAATAAAATGTTAGGCCCGAGGCGTGGGCGCTCGAGAGCAGAGTATATTGTTTGAAAGATGATTGCGTTGTGGGAAGGCAGAATTAACTAGTTTGGAAGGGCCTCGCTAAAGTTCTTGCGCTTGGCCTCGCTTTCCTTAGGGACGACACTGCCTCTCGGAGGATTGATGTTATGCCACGTGCCCCCGGCATTGTCCCACAGTGGCTGCCGAGGGCTCGGTCAGCCAAATGATCTCGGCGGCAGTTGCCCCACATCGGCCCGAGCTGCCGCCGGAGTTGGCCTCTTATCTGCCGCAGACCTTCGTGTGGCGAGTCGTTTGAGGTAACCTGGCGGGGGACGTATTTTTAGCGCCCTAATTCCTGTCTGTAATCTGACCTGTCCGGACTCTGGTCGCTCACGTGCCTGTTCCTTGCTCAACACGCATCTGTTCCTGCGAAACTCGCATTTGCTGCTCGCCCATCTCCGGTCTAAGGAACGTGATAACAGTAAGGACCGACTAGTAGCGCATACTACTATAATTTCTGACTGTAGAGACTAAAACATACACCGCCTGTTTCAGAATTTCATATTTCTCTCCAAGATCATTGGAATCCGGAATCCGATCAAGCAGTTATTAATAGTTACTAAATTCTCTTAAGAGTTCGGAGGCACAATAAAACACAACACAATATGAAGGGACCAATCATGCGTGGCCCTTCTCGCATTGAAGGTAGCACAACTCTGGACCTATTGCTGCAATGGACGTGATGCACGTGCATGCTACCGCCACGTGAGCATCACAGCCGAAAACAATTTTTGCCGCAATCAATAAATATGGTGTAAAATTTCTAGTAATGGTATGTAGTAGAGAGGAAACGACGTATCGCACAAAACACCCCAGATTGATTGAATCTTACCACAGACCTGTATCATACCAAAGATAGTTCAGGAACAATTGTCACAGCCAGTCTCTCGTAGGCTACGAACAACACACAAGAGAAACTAGGAGGAAATAAATACCAAAAACTACCACTAGCTACTGACCAAATGATTACTCACGGTGAATTGAGTGGAAATAAATCTTATTTAATTGAAAAATAAATATTTCGGTCGAAAAATTATGAACTAAATGAATATTTGTGCAAAAACTAAGTATTGTGTAGCAGCTAGTTTTTAGTTTCAAAATTTCACTGTACTTTGTGTGGCCGTAACTAGTGTAGACCTTTCGTACGTATTTCTTAACTGCAATTCAAGTATACGTAAGTCTCTTCAGATCCTTTAAATTTTTCAAAATATGTAAATTAAATTAATTAATAATTTTCTCTCACCGACTCAGTTGGGAGAACATGAGACCTCAGTTCAGGGCTCCATAGGTATACAGGTAGAACAACTTTAACAAAAATGATGATCCAAGATGGCGTAACGTAAGCCAGATTAGTTTCTCAAAAATCATTTATTATTTTACAAGCATAGTCTCTGTGTCAAAAATTCTGCATACTTAGCTTAAAATAAATCTTGATCGCTGCAACAGCTCTTGATATCTTCGTAGCTGATTCCGCTGGTCGTGGGTCTAAGTCTTCCCTCGCAAGGCTTTCGAGCCTTAGGTACGTCACTAAAGTCCTTACCGTACCACACGCAATCGCGGTAGCTCACACTTGGCTCCGAATATAATCCGCGTAGGTAGCGCGTGCAGACTTAACTTATTCCTCTTCAGATGCCGCGCATCGTTGCCCTATCGGCAGTCTGTATTTCTGTACGGTACTTGGCCAATTAACCAGCAAAATAAAATATATCTAAGGATGACGACCCACTTTGTCATTGCCTGCCTGACGGGAAAACCAAGAGGGATAAATGCTTTAAGAAATGCATACTTAAACGATGACTTAAAACATCGCGCCAATCACGAGACGGCTACACCATATCTTACACATACGTCTTGTGTTGCCATAGAAACCAATCAACAAATTCCTCTATGCAAAGCGGCCCACATAAAAATTACTTTGTGAATGAAAACAGAAAGCCTTACAAATATAATTATATGGAAATACGTTATCTGAGGTTGAAAACAACTTACAAATATTAATATCAATAAGAGCTGTAGTAAATAAAATACATCTGCCACAAACAAATAATAAATGAAATAAATAAATATTAAGTTAACATACACATTGCAAAAATAGACTGATATAACCCTGACAGGAATAAGTAGCGGTTATTTGAGGCGTTACAAAGGTAAAGTAAAAGGAAATGTAACTTAGATGCCATTGATTTTTGTTGCAATTTGAACTGCCTTCGAGATAAACCTTCTCGCTTCTCCTGCAAATTTAAAGCGCCCTACTTT
>NQII01005082.1:73242-87003 GCA_002778355.1 Clitarchus hookeri | reverse complement strand
TCGACACGTCAATGTGAAGGGGACGGTCTGATGTTTCCTTTATGGTGCGCCACCCCATTGGCACCTAGCTGTTCGCGGATACCTGAACGAGACGTTGCCGCAACGCTGGATTGGTCGAGGAGCAGCTGGTGACCAGGCACTTCATCACTGGCTCCCAAGAAGCCCGGATCTTACCCCGTGCGATTTTTTCTATGGGGGTACAAAAAGGATCAAATGTTTCGTCCACCATTGCCGGCTAACATTGTCGACCTAAAAACAAGAATTACGGACGCCATCCAAACCGTAGCACCGGAAATGCTGACAAGAGTGTGGAACGAGTTTGATTATCGCGTAGATGTCGTTCGGGTCGCTCATGGTGGTGACATTGAACATTTATGAATGTATGGTAAACCAACTTCACGGTTCCGCGGTTCATTTGATTGGTCAATCAAGGTTGTATGTCGTTTGGTTTTTATATTATAAACCTTCAAAGTTGGGGTATTTTTTATACTCATCCTGTATAACAAAGAGTATTGTGTTTGTATAACAAAGAGTATTGTGTTACTATCTTTTTGTGATTTTCGAAGGAGATGGAANTGGTTTTTATATTATAAACCTTCAAAGTTGGGGTATTTTTTATACTCATCCTGTATAACAAAGAGTATTGTGTTTGTATAACAAAGAGTATTGTGTTACTATCTTTTTGTGATTTTCGAAGGAGATGGAAATATAAATTTGTTTAAAATTGTCAGTTTAATTCGTTAGTGTATTCAGCTGTTGCAAAAAAAAAAGCAATTAATAAAATATTTAAAAAACGTAATTGCCATATTTATATTACAATTTTTTTGTTTATTTTACACCACTGACGATTACTCCCAATATGTAAATCTAAATGTGTCACCCTATCTGAATGACANATAACAAAGAGTATTGTGTTTGTATAACAAAGAGTATTGTGTTACTATCTTTTTGTGATTTTCGAAGGAGATGGAACATAAATTTGTTTAAAATTGTCAGTTTAATTCGTTAGTGTATTCAGCTGTTGCAGAAAAAAAAAGCAATTAATAAAATATTTAAAAAACGTAATTGCCATATTTATATTACAACTTTTTTGTTTATTTTACACCACTGACGATTACTCCCAATATGTAAATCTAAATGTGTCACCCTATCTGAATGACANTTTTTTTGTTTATTTTACACCACTGACGATTACTCCCAATATGTAAATCTAAATGTGTCACCCTATCTGAATGACACATCGAGCTGTTCGAGTAACTGAATCATGAACGATCTTAGGTCAAAGGATAATACACTTAAATATGGTAAACAAAACTTTTATGTTCATAATTTGATATTTCTTTGCGTTAATTTTACTATAATACCGTCCAAAATGTGTGGAAATATTTCAATGGTGTTAATGATTATGTTAATGCTCCAATTGTCAGAGTTTGTTGACTAGGTCACATGATCTAAGTTTCTACATAAATTGCTATGTAATTTTGTTTTCGTGAAGTTAGTTTTTGCATCTAACAGAACAGAAACCTTACTGTATTCCAAAATTTCAAATCACTGCTATTTTGACTTCTTCATTTAAAATACACGCGTGAATTTGAAAATAACTTATTCTTAAATACGTAATTGTGAAAAGTGTTTACAATACACATTTTAAATCACAAGTGTAACTGTTCTACAAGATTATTATTTGTTACCATGAATATTATTCAAAACGTTTGGCGCTACATCGCAATTTTTAACATATTAGCATTTAAGGCATCGCTGAAATTATTACAAACATATTACATAAGTTTTTAAACATATCTACATATATAATATATAAATATTCTAGTCATTACCACATGAGCCCGTTGTAACGAGTATGAGTTGATTAACAGCTGACTGCATCCAAACTGAGTGGAGAGAGTCGAGCGGCTCGTAGAGGTATTGAGAGACGATGAGAGTGAAGCGAGGTGAGTATGGAGCAGCACCGGAACGCAAGGACGTGGAAAACTGGAGATTTCCAAGCAAACCCACCAACAGTGCATCATCTGGCATGATTACCACGTGCAAAAATCCGGGAGCGACCCCGCCGGCAATCGAGAGACAAGTAGTCTGCCCGCTACACCACCGCGGCCCTTACATCCGATCTTAAAATCTGAAAACTCATGTGTGTGGTCACGCGGTAGCAAGCTGCGTCACATCCGGAAGGTCTCTGTTCTATCTGGAGACTGCCATGGAAGTACAGTCATCTGGCGAAACTTCGTACCAAACAGGGTAACTTTGACCACGTGCCTAATTTAATTGNAAGCGGAAGCAAGCTGCGTCACATCCGGAAGGTCTCTGGAGACTGCCATGGAAGTACAGTCATCTGGCGAAACTTCGTACCAAACAGGGTAACTTTGACCACGTGCCTAATTTAATTGCAAATGAAAACTCTAAGAAAGCCTCCACATTATTGCACCCTTCATAAATAAATGTGTTAACCATTAGGTTAACTTTAAGGTGGGGGCTGTAAATCCTACTTTTTTTAAAAAGAAAAGTGTGCTCGAATATTAGCGTTAATTGATACAAATTTGCCGCAAATGACTGTAGCTTTCTTCGGAGCCGTTTTCCGCGCTTATACCACACACGTTCTGATGCAGTTCCCCAGATCGAAACTTCTCGGTCCTCGTACATTACATTAAGATGTTGGTTAACCTTACTGCATATAAGATATAAATATTACTGCACAATACGAAATGGAAGACTAACCATTTACAACACGGCCTCAATGGAAAAACAAATATTAAAATTTTCAACCATAGCTATTGTACATTCGATTTTATATGCACTTACTACGCTTGGCGTAAAAAAAACTGGTCCCTAGTCCACAGTAGTACCAAGCTGTTGCTTTCATTTATTTAATGTCTCATAAGGACGCTAAACACATACATTGCGTTTCATACGCCTAAAATGTCAAAATAGGGAAGAATAAATTGTGGCTTAAAAGGCGTTTCAAAATCTTCATAACCAACAATTTAATACCATTAGTGAACTACTGTATCGTTATTTCGACGCCGCAGAATTATAGTATTTAGACCGGTGCAATAAATTGGAAGTAAATGTGTTTGATTCCAACCAGGGACGTCGGAACCTTTCTCAGTTTGGTTAAGGGCGGAGCAAGGTCATGCAGAGAAGTTGGTGCCCCTGGTACTGGACAAGGTGTCCCTTACATAAACGTAATTTTGTTTAAAGTAATTATGCCAGTGATTAAACACACATATTGCTTCACTTTGTCCAAAGCTCATAACGCCACTACAGAAATTAAGTACAACGTTATGTAATGACTTCCAGTTATATTCACTATACGTCCATTTATGGAAATATGCTATAATGGCACGAGAAATCTTTGGTGCACCTTAGTGAGATTTGGAGGGGGGGGCAATAACCGTACTTGCACTCCCTCCTTCCCTATGCCCCTGACTCCAATACACGGAGTGTTGGGGGCACAACTAGATAAAAACCATGTAACATGGAACTTGAGTTTTTAAAATAATTATGTGTAACGTATTACACGGGGCCGCGTGTAATTCCGTCTCAATTCTTGACAAGCTTATAAATCAAAGTACTGATCTCAGTCAAAATTCCTGTCAGATTTATGACCAAATTGAAGTTAACCGGTGATTTAAAAAAATGGACTTTTTCTAATTGCGCTCTTGACCACCCATGTGTGAAATAGTATTTCATGATTACTTCTTGATGCAATATCTGAAAATTCGCTCAATCAGCAGGAATGTATGCGTTAACACTAGCTGCAACAGAACGTGAAGCACAGCGTCTTTAAGGCTCGGCTTCGCCCCTTTTGCAGAGATTGTTCGTTTTCGGGTCTCAATTTTGGATTCATAGTAATTACTAAAAAATATACGATTGTAGAAAATTTTCATTTTGCGAGCTGTTGAAATTTTTGTGCGTAATTTTAAGTGTGTGTTATCTGCTTGTTGTAAAAATTCGGGAAGATATTTACATTTTATCAATAAGTTCAGCATTTTTGCAAGTAGCAAATGACACGCAGTGGAAATTAGATACAAAAGTATGAGACAACTAGTCAATTATAAATTTTCTATAGTGAGACATTTCCAATAAGACCTCTGAAACTGAAATTATGACATGAAAACGAAGAATTTCTGCATAACAGGTGAAGCCGTGCTTAACTTGTAAACTTGCCTGTTTCACGCTTCATCCGTTCTCGACGCGGAGGAGACAGTGGCCGAACGCTTCGCTGGATGCTCGGGGCCGGCGGGACTCAGCTGCCTTCCATTAGCGTGTCTCTCCAGGGCCGATCTCTTGTTGCACACTTTGACAGGCAAGTGGGTGCTCCGCGGCACCTGCACATCGACAGGGCGTCGTTTCCAATCCCGTTACAATGCCTCGCAATCAAGCAACACGACGCGGCACCTAATTGCTCGTTATAAATGTATCCAGAGCTACGTAGCAGTTTCAATTAGCTTCATGTCTCACATTTGCTTTAAATGTTCCACTTTTTTCCCTTGAAAATTACCTAATCCAGATAGATTTTGGGCATAAGAAATACTCATAAACTAATTTCAAAACATATACTTTATGTTATATTCTGTAAATTTGGTAATTTCAAACACATTGCATTACAGTTACTTTAGTCCCTGGGAAAATACTGTACTTAAAGTTTACGGCTACCTTTGGCTCGCAACCTAAAATTTCAGAGACTGGCCAATAAGGCGGTCACGCTGTTGGACAACATGATTAATTTTCAGCGCCATTCTTAACTGCTAGTTCTGAATAAGCAATCTAGCAAGTTACGCTGTACCATGTTGTGTGGCCTCTTAGTTTCTCTGTCGATCAGATGAAGGTCGTCCATCGTTGGGTCGCTGGATCGCGCCAAAGCACCTCCATGGTGGACAGAACAGAACATATNATCAGATGAAGGTCGTCCATCGTTGGGTCGCTGGATCGCGCCAAAGCACCTCCATGGTGGACAGAACAGAACATATGATGTTGTAGACCCCAGTCCCCAGTTATCGCCATCACTAGGATGGTTATATTTATACTCTTTTAGATGTAATATTTATATATTATGTTCTTTCCTAAATTTTAGTCCATACATCTACTATTTCCCGGCACTTCTTTTATAAGGCGGTAGTCAATAATGTTATGTTAATATGAATGCGATGTAGTATTTATGTCACGGTCGTCTTTAGAACCGCTGTGGCTTTACTGCCAGCTGCGACTGTCAACAACACTGCCAGCACGAGTCCTTCCCAACGTGAAAGAGGGAACCTCAAACGGGGCCATCCCAGGTCAGTCAGTTTTCCTACTTCCCTTCCATTGACACTTGTGGATTTTCTCGACAACCGAAGGACACGCACAAGATAGAGCCGAATCCCCAGACAGGCCTGCCCCCGCAAGCGCGCGAGCCCATAGCCATCTTGTCCGTTATCATGCATTTGAAATTCTTCCTATTGACATTCATAGTTGGACTCCATAGGCCTGACTGTTACGGAGTCGAATAGCTCACTACCAGTGCGAAACCATCATGTTTGCCAGTTATCAAAGCTCAGCCTGTGAGGCAGGTATCCTTTTCAAAAACCAGGCATGGGGAATGGGCGGGAGTGTCCCACATCGGTGTCGTTTGTTTCCTTTGGGTGGCAGAGGCTTTTATAGGCTTGCGCATAACCCGCTCTCCTAGCCAATACGAAATGACTTAGGCCGTATTCCTAAACGTTTTTATAAGGTTATTGGAACAGCTTATGTAATATCCGCGACTTGTCTGTATCCCAAAACGTTATAATGCCAACGAATTCCTTAGTTAAGCAATTATCTATCCCTTAATTTTGGGGCACTCATTTTGTTGATTAATCTGTGACCTTAACCTTACGCATGCACAGAACGCACAGCATTTTGTCGGTAGCGTGGCGATCATGTACGATATGATCGCAATTCCTTGCGACACGTAGGCGTGATCACGGGGTGGTCACCCATTATTAAAGTGTTAAAAAAAACACACTTTTGTTCTCTCCTGTGGTTAACAGTCCCACAAGAACGAGATAAATAGACTGAGATTTACAGTAGTTTTCGTTTTACTTGCTGNCTCTCCTGTGGTTAACAGTCCCACAAGAACGAGATAAATAGACTGAGATTTACAGTAGTTTTCGTTTTACTTGCTGGTTTTATTGAAGGTACTCGATGAAGAGGCACTTCAACGTCCTTGAAAGAAACATCACAGATACACATATAGGCAATTCACGGTTACTTCACACTTTCCTGAAGCCCTGCTAAAGTTCTACTTCCAGGATATTCCTCCGCCTTAAGTAAATAAAGCTTAACCAAGTATAAAAAATTACACCAAAGGGACAGCGCACCTTATTCGTGCGCACTCAGTGTAATACAATTTTGCGTAAGAACAACTTCTTACTATGCATTACCAACACACCTATTTTATCTTTGTTTTTTTTAATTCATTTTAATTATAAATTAATATTATAATTTATAGATTCAATATAAGTGAAAGTTAAATTTAACCAAAAATAAGGTATTTTTATGTTAACACAATTGTAAAACGCTTGTGATACACAACATATTTAAGAAACAACCAAACACATATTACATGGGGTGATTTTTCAAAGGTTTGATTCAAAAAGTGTGAAGAAACCACGAATAGACTATACGCTGGCCTTAGCCACAATGCATGTTGAATTTATGTGTTGGTGCCTGGGTGCTTGGAATGGGACGACCCGTTACCAGGGACGCGATTCTCATTCCTTTGCCGCTTATCGGGAAGCCAATTAACGTGAGCATCGATAGGCGGGCGTAGCGGAGTTTTCGATATTCTGATATGCTCTACACTTCATGTAGTAGATCGACTCCCGATAAGCGCAAAAGTGATCAGGAATCGCGTCCCAGAACACTTTCAAAATCTGGTCACACCTATGAGACAATATATTTGTTTATCAGAAAATAAGAAAACAACCACAGTTAAGTTATTTTGCAAGAAAAATTACTATTGGCAAGAACGTTATGTAATATATACGGCACATTTCAAAGACCTCCATAATTAAAAAAAAGTAAGAAACGCAATCATTGCAACTACTTATTTGGTTATATTCATGTTTTATATGTGCATGTAGCATTCGTTGAGATGGTATCTGAACACTTGCAAATTATATAGATAATTATTTTTAAAACTAAATTAGAAGTGGGAAAACCCTAAGTGCGTTGTTGATAACGTATTCGCTGTATAACGATTCTGTTAATAGGTGTAACATATTTCTTTGAGGTAGATTTATACCGATTACAAACCAATGATTATTTTTAAGAAAACCAGCTGATGCTTTGTGTTAAAATCAAATATATAAATGGGGCCACGGTGACTGAGCGGTTAGACTACTCGCCTCCCACCAAGGCGAACCGGGCTCAATCCCCCGCTGGGTCACTCCCGAACTTTTGCATGTGGGAATCGTGCCGAACGATGCCGCTGGTCGGCGGGTTTTCTCGGGGATATTCTGNTCACTCCCGAACTTTTGCATGTGGGAATCGTGCCGAACGATGCCGCTGGTCGGCGGGTTTTCTCGGGGATATTCTGCTTCCCCCGCCCTCTCAATCCGGGGCTGTTCCATACTCACATCAATCACCCTCATCAGCTCTCAAGATCTCGCTGTTAAGAACCGCCCAAATCTCTTCACTTCACCTCACTTCAAATATATATAACAAATTAATAATTTACTGAATGGGGTCCAGCTTAAAATTACGTGCTTTAATTTTAAAAATTTTAGTTTTATTAACTGAAGTAGTGCACGGAAAAGATGAATTGCCAGCATTATGACGTGACCCAAAACNTTAAAAATTTTAGTTTTATTAACTGAAGTAGTGCACGGAAAAGATGAATTGCCAGCATTATGACGTGACCCAAAACAAACACACCTGTCTTTCGCGATTAGGTTGTCGTATTCCTCTGAAGTAGAACACTTCCTTACAAAATATTATATAATAAAAGTTTGCGTATAAGTGATCATTTTAAAGTATTCCTATATTTCTCGCCGTTAATATACAGCTATATGACTGGAAGCAGAGAGAGAGAGAGAGAGAGAGTGCGTGCGTGTGTGTGTGTGTGTGTGTGTGTGTGTGTGTGTGTGTGTGTGGACATTCAGTTATAGGCTGTTCACGGTTACTTCTAACTTTTCTGAAGCCCTGCTAAAGTTATACTTCCTGGATATTCCTCCGCCTCATGCAAACAAAGCTTAACCAAGTAGGCTATAGAAAATACACCAAAGGTGCAACGCAACGGATTCGTGCGCACACAGCGTAATAATATGTTGCATAAGAAAAAATTCTTACTAAGCGTTAACACATCTTTTTTAACTCGGTTTTATTCATGTTAATTAAAATTGAAATATTATAATTAATAGATAGAATATAAGTAAAAGATCCATTTAAGTAANGGTTTTATGCATATTAATTAAAATTGAAATATTATAATTAATAGATAGAATATAAGTAAAAGATCCATTTAAGTAAGAACAAGTTACTTTTATGTTAACACGACGCTTGTAATGCGTAACTTATTTAGGAAAGAACCAAACACGTCATACATAGGGTAATTTTTCAAAGGTTTGATTANACGCTTGTAATGCGTAACTTATTTAGGAAAGAACCAAACACGTCATACATAGGGTAATTTTTCAAAGGTTTGATTAAAAATATGTAAAGAAACCACAAATAGACTAAACCTCAGTCGCAAAGATACGTCAGTAACCCTGGTTCGGTTACGATGCAGTGGTTCTTGCTACAAAACCTTTCATTTGTGCTCAATTTGAATGTCAGGAAAACCGATACGTAAATCGGTATTTATTGCCAATTGTGCGATATAGAAAACAGCTAAACTAGTAGTTAGCTTCATTAGAATGCTGACATAATCATCACGAAATAACGTAAACTAATGGAATCCGTACTTATAATTAAATGAGAAATACTGTTTAAATTGTATACTAGTCATATTTTAAAATTTTCTGAAAAAGTTTGCTTATCTTATATTTGAACTTATTTTCTGGTTAGGTATTTCGATTACAATTTTATAAAAATAACTTTACATAACCACCGGAAAGGAAAGCATGAAAATAACATTAATTTTAAGGTNTACCACCGGAAAGGAAAGCATGAAAATAACATTAAATTTAAGGCATTAGTTCCTAACTGGTTCGATAACTATTCAAGTGGATTGTAAAACAAAATTTTTCCAGGAATTTCAGTTTTAGGATTTTATTGTTTATTTTTAGCTACCCATATTTTAAGGCAAAAAATGCGTGGCATTAGTTGTATCATGCAATTCAGTAGCTTGTTTATAGTGTAATATACAGCGGGTGCATAAAAAAAAAATTTTAATGAGTATTTGCGTTGTTTGCTTTCTGTTTGACAGAGAAGAAACAAATTGCGCTGCTACTGGTTGCCCAGTAAATGATAACTAAGAATTTTACTTTATTATAGCTGATTCATGACTAATTATATGTTTTTGAAACCAACTTTTGAAAAAAAAATCTGCTTCATACTGCACACCTTTTACATGAAAACTGAATTGTATAAAAACAATAATGTTGACAGCGGAATGCGGAAAGTAGTCTGATATCCTTGCGTGCTACTAAAAGGGTATTGGTTAAACTGGTGACCACGTAAATTGGTTTATTTTAATCGTTTGGATAGCAAATTAAGAACTGGAGAAATAGTAATGTAATTCTGTTCCTAGCAAATTCACAGCGATACTTAATCGACGCATGCATGTTAGTAGATAGGGTATGTATGTTCGAGGGCAACGGACTCGGTAGACTGATTGGGTTCGTCACCACATTGAATGACAATTTTTAACGTAGTTAAAAAATTTCGTTTTTCTCATAGAACAGTTAGTTTTCTTTCATAATTACCCATTTTGTGCCCCAAATTTTCCTGTTTCGCCTCTGTACCCCCTCCCCTTCTANGACATCCTTGCGTGCTACTAAAAGGGTATTGGTTAAACTGGTGACCACGTAAATTGGTTTATTTTAATCGTTTGGACAGCAAATTAAGAACTGGAGAAATAGTAATGTAATTCTGTTCCTAGCAAATTCACAGCGATGCTTAATCGACGCATGCATGTTAATAGATAGGGTATGTATGTTCGAGGGCAAGGGACTCGGTAGACTGATTGGGTTCGTCACCACATTGAATGGCAATTTTTAACGTAGTTAAAAAATTTCGTTTTTCTCATAGAACCGTTAGTTTTCTTTCATAATTACCCATTTTGTGCCCCAAATTTTCCTGTTTCGCCTCTGTACCCCCTCCCCTTCTANAGTTAGTTTTCTTTCATAATTACCCATTTTGTGCCCCAAATTTTCCTGTTTCGCCTCTGTACCCCCTCCCCTTCTAAATTCCCTGATAACATGCACAAAAAAAATACTCACTGCTCAATGCAGCACTTCTCTGTTTGCCTCGATAACTCCATTTTCGCAACCCTCCTTCTCTTTTCCCACCTCGGACTCAGGGTAATATAAATCAAATGTGTGTGCTTAATGTTTTAATTTAAATTTATCTTACGTATTAACAACATAATAACATAATTATGTAATGGTAACTATCATCGGACTCCTCTTTTCAAGGCGAAATCGAATATAACGAAATAATTTTATATTATGAGAATTTCTCCGACGCCATACTAAATGCTATAGGCATTGGTTTGGCCAAACCTCCTCACCACCACCTCAGCAACTCCTACCCCAAATCCCAACAGCCGCCCTACTTCACAACACCACCCACCACTACCCCATCCCTCAATAAACCCCACCCCAGCGCCCAAGAAACCTTAACCGAATATATCTTTCTAAAGTGAAACAGTGTAGCTGTATGGCATGGAGCTAGCATATTTGCAATCAACATTAGATATAACTAAAGACATGTGGAGGAATAAAAAAGCTTAGATGCAAAGGCATTATAGCCAGCAGAGGGTTGAGGAACACATTGGATCAGGTTCGAAAGAGTCCTTGGCACAGCACTATCTTAAAGAATCCTCGGCACAGCACTATCTTAAAGAATCCTTGGCACTGCACTATTTAAAAGAATCCTTGCCACAGCACTATTTAAAAGAATTCTTGGCACAGCACTATCTTAAAGAATCCTCGGCACAGCACTATCTTAAAGAATCCTTGGCACTGCACTATCTAAAAGAATTCTTGACGCAACATTATCTTAAAGGTCTGTGCCTGCACAGAGCTAGCTTTTTTTGCTAGCTGACTATAATTTACGAACCATTATGGTTATGCACTTGAAATTCCGTATTTAAGCAAATTTTAAAACCCCGAAAAGATAATACATGATAGTTTTATATGCATAATTGACTATAATTTACGTACCATCAGGATAAAGCCCTTGAAATTCAGTATGCAACCATAATTTCCTACCCTAGAATGTTTCTAGTACACGAGAAAAACCCTAGGATATGTTATGGGTATAGTGGTATGCTATTATATTAAAATTTAAACAAATTATCTGTATTACAGTGTTTTAAAAAATCTATATGAGATATAGCAGCTGAGGGTTAAAACAAAAACTGTAAGAAACCGTTTTTATTTTATTCATTAAAATCTATATGACTGCATAAGTACTCAAAATTATTAATGTTCTTCCTTGTTAAGTGCACGTCCATTTACATTTCCTATAGTCCGTCGTTAATACAAAACCAAGACATCGCACGATCATAAACCGTATATGGAAGCACGGTGAGATTGAATGCAAAGTACGTGCAACAAAAGCTACACCAACATGGCATTGAAAGTGCTGGAGATAGTAGACTAGTGATCCCATGTGGTTATCCCGTCGTTCTGTTCGAAGAAGTAGGAACTGAGGACGATGATGTGTGCGTGGAAGTCGACGACACCCGCTGAGTTGACGAACTCGGCATTCATACTGGTTGTAGACGATGGCAGTAGAGGGGTCTAGAAACGAAATTATGTTACCACCGTTTGTCACACCAACGGCGAAGATTCCATGAACCTTCTGTTGCAGAACTGACACTGAAGTATCGATTTGCTTGGCAGTTTAACTTTGCATGTATGTACACTCTAAATCTGAATAAGTGATTTTAACCAGTAGAATTATTTTACCGCCGAACCAGTTCAATTTACAGGAAGTCAGTATAAATCACTTTTTAATCAGTGAATACCAGCAACTAAAATTATCAGAAGAATTTTACTGATTCAAGTGGAGCCGTTTCAACGGATTTGCAGTCAAATTTGCAATTTGGAGCTGTTTTAACTGTTTCTATTTTAAAGTGCAGAAAGTATTGTTGCTGTAGAACACGAACCCACACTTAAAGCACAGATACTTATTGCGGTTGTGTTGCTTCATACACAAATTAAGTTTATGCCGATGTGCGATGTGTTGGTGCGGAAAGACCTTGTCGCAATAGATGCAGCGATAAGGTTTCTTTGGCGAGGATGTTTCGCCAATGACGCGAATTCTGCTGGAGATGGCGCAGTCAGAAAACAGGTTGGTACAGCCGAAGAAACAGATGGTACAGCTGCGATAAAAACTGAGGCTGGCAGTTTGACCAAAGGAGCCGTTGACTCCGTTGAAAAGAACGGAGACATTAGAGCCGAAGAACAAAGAATTGTAACTAGCGGCTTGTAAACAATCATATAACATTGCAGGCAGACAGGAGTACGCTCTTCTGAGCACTGCGTATTTTAAATGGGCGTATCCCGTCGTGTAATAGTTACAAGGTTTCTCAAATTTTAAAAAATTTCGCAATGCTAAAGTCGAATTCAACATATAAATGCTAAATCTAGAAGCGAATATTTTACTTAAGTAGGAACATTTTTCCTTCGAAACATGGCATTACCTTTTTTGGATATCTCTAAAAAATTAATGTATCAATAATTTATATAGATATCTAAAATTTCTAAGATACACGCGATTTCAGTAATTTTAATCTTTCCTTGAGCATGAAAGTAAAGAGCGATGAAAGCTGCTAAAACCCTCGTGTATTCAAAAATTAATTCTGTTCATATTTTTATTTAAAAAATGAAATATCATCAGATTTTCAAATATTTATTTTTAATTACACATTAAAATCATATATAAATTACAACTGCAGATCCTATAATGTACAATACACATGTCTAATAAAACAAATATGTAGATTTTTATGGAAAGTAAAATCTCGCCTTAATCTATATAATAATGAGAAGAGAAGTTATAAAAACGATATAGCGTTAAATTTTATAATCTTGCATCCACGCACAATATAAATATTATAAATAGCACATCCACGTGTAGTATTTAAAATGCATCATATGTCTGTACATTAAACCGTGTTCGGTTTGGATGGCGTTCGTAACTCTCCGTTTGAGGTGGTGAGGGGGTAGCGAGCTCGCATTCGACACGTCAATGTGAAGGGGACGGTCTGATGTTTCCTTTATGGTGCGCCACCCCATTGGCACCTAGCTGTTCGCGGATACCTGAACGAGACGTTGCCGCAACGCTGGATTGGTCGAGGAGCAGCTGGTGACCAGGCACTTCATCACTGGCTCCCAAGAAGCCCGGATCTTACCCCGTGCAATTTTTTCTATGGGGGTACAAAAAGGATCAAATGTTTCGTCCACCATTGCCGGCTAACATTGTCGACCTAAAAACAAGAATTACGGACGCCATCCAAACCGTAGCACCGGACATGCTGACAAGAGTGTGGAACGAGTTTGATTATCGCGTAGATGTCGTTCGGGTCGCTCATGGTGGTCACATTGAACATTT